>NJFT01000231.1:0-62909 GCA_002221725.1 Scedosporium boydii
CAGGACACCGACAACCCACACCTTTTCGACCCTTCAGTGATTCTTGTCAACCTGACCCTCTGACCTTAACCCTAACATGCCCATGTAATATCCCAACCCAGCCAGCCAGTCATCTTCTTAATAGCCTACATATAAATAAAAGCCAATACAAGAGAGTGCTACTCTTACCCCGTTGGCATTTGCTCTCGAAGGAGCCGTCATTCTCGCACCCCCAAACTTAATAAGATCTCCAATATCTGGTTTTTTCCATTCATTACTGCGACCTCTAGAGCCGTTCGTGTCTCTTATCCCGCACATTCGGGTCGGCGCCGTGCGCAAGAAGCGTCTTCACGGTCTCCTGGTCATCGTTCTCGATCGCGATTAGTAAGGGCGTCCGGCCTTGGGTGTTCCTGGCATCAACATCGAACCCGTAACGCAAAAGTAGTGTAACGGATGCGGGTTGCTGAGACTGGACGGCCAAATGAAGTATCGAGTTAGAACTCTGTTCCGAGCTCGAATCGGGACGTGACAGCAGTTCGTCTTCCTCAATCGCATGGAGGGGGCTATCCTGACCCGGTGATCCGGGCTCTTGAGCTTCGTTGACTGGAGGTAACTGTCCTGGGATTAGCTTGTTCAGGTCAATTGACCGAGTGTCGATGATATTAGGTGGTTTGACCGGGCTACTTACGCCCATGTCCTGCAGTAATTCGAGACCGGTATCGGCATGACCCCCGGCCGTTATCCATCAGTGCCAACGGTGTGGATGATCCCACCCTATGAAGTAGCTTTTGCAGCTCGTCGGGCTCGGGAAACTGCAGATCCCATTCCTGAGTGTCGGGTGTTGGGACCTCCATGTCCCTTAACGCACTGAAAGGGATGCTCCTTGACAGACGCCCAACTGTAGAGGCAGGCGATGGTGGGAGATCTTGCGGGGTACCGAGGTCGTCCCTTCTGCTTTGCTCGCCTATGCTCGTCGAAGGGTTACTTTTGGAAGCTTGTCGGGTAACGAGCTGCAGTAACGACCTGTTCATGAGCTCCAGATGTTGAATGCGTGCCTTGAGATTGTTTCCTTCGTGGCCCACTATTGGTTAGGACCGCGGGTCTAGTGACTAGTGGCTGGAGTGGTGGGGGAGGGTGGCCATACGATATGTCTGCTGAGCGGTGCGGTTCTGTGCTCTACGTTTCTCTGTTATTGGTCTCGTCATCGCGGCACTTTAGTAGAGAATTAATGACCAGTGGCCGTGGTGCTCTCACGCAAGAAAAACAAGGCAAACATTCCCCAACGATGATTTCATGTTAGATCTCACCTACCTAACAGGAGAAGAGGGGAAGGTATTTAACAATGATTGCAGACCCATTCACTCCCATTTTCTTTCTCAAGGTTACACAGCTTCCCCAATAGAACAGTACACACATCTAATTAGAAAAGAGGTTGACTTGGAGGACGGACCATGATAACGGAGCAGTGGTGAGTGGGGGAACCTTGTGAATCACGTGACTAATATGTATGTGGTGAGATTCCTTCACAAAGAGCATCGTCTGGAAAGACCAACGTCCGACCTGCGAGTCTCGGCCATTTCAGGGGATGAGTTGTCAGAGTCTCTGGGGCGGGCCAGTCTCCGTGTGAAATATTCGGTGCGGGGAGAGTGAATCCGAACCGCGTTCGTAGCATCGTCAGCTGGTATCGCGTCGAGAAGATCAGCTCTATCTTCGTGAAGGAGTAGCCGCCACTAGCCTTAAATCTTTGCATTCGGCGAGGAATTTGAGCGGCCTTGCCATTTTGCCAGAGTTTACCGAAAGATAGAAGGATGCCGGAAGGGTGTCTGCTTGAGCATGTTTGTTTGCTGACTCGGCAGTGTCGGCACGGGTACGAATGAGCGGGAGCAGATTGATCACACCCTTACTCGGCACCAGATTTGCCGGTGGCATCTCCGGAGTGTGGGTAACATCGAAACAAAAGTCACTCGGTGCCCGTGGCCCCCGGCTCGGGATTGGGACCGGTGAGGAAAGATGGTTGCTTTTCACCCAGTTTAAGTTGCCCGACTTTATGAGGTCGGAAACCGCCATCTTGAGCTCTGTTATCTCCGGACAAAAGATACGGCAGATGAATCGAGTCCGGATGGACACAAGTACATCGGTACGAAGCTGGTAATACGGTCGGGCGGCACGTTCTGTCTGTTAGGCCGACAGGAACTGAATATATTATGGAGCTACTAGTAGCAAAAGTCTCTCTCGGTCTCGGGGAAGGGATATGGTATTCTGCTAGGCTGATCAGCCTCTCTCAGGCCCCTACCACATCCCACGCGGTCCACTCAACATCCTCCCAGCCTAGTCTTCTCTTGATTCTGGCCCTCAAATCCGAATCTGCCCTTGGATGCATTACCTCAGTCGTCATCTTTGGCTTAGCAGGCTTGGGCAAGGGAATGGGAGCCCCTTCATCAGCGGCAGACGTGATTTCAAATCCATTCAGCAGCACTACCGTCAAACCCAGCACCTCGGTGGCCGTAAAGTTGCGTCCGGGGCATAGTTCCTTACCTCCACCGAAAGGGTAGTAAGCTTTCCTTCGAGTGGCAGCATCGACTCCTTACTGTTTCTGAGACCAATGAAGGAAGCGCTCAGGATCAAATTCATCTGGGGCTCCCTCTCTTCCTCCCCACAGGAATGGGTTTCGAGAACCGACGATTTTAGATATCATGATGGTCACCGCTTTCTTCAGGAGATAGTTTCTTCTGCCCGTCCCATCGGCATTCTCTTCCGAGACATACGTGTCCTCCAACACGCGGCGATAGAGAGTCGATACAGAAGTCATCCGCAGAGTCTCGCGAAACACCGACATCAGTTTTGGACAGAGGGTTTCGAGTTGGCCCACCTCAATGGCCATCTGGCGCCTGCCATCCGGTAGGATACGCTCCTTCGTAGCCCCGAGTGCTTCCACCCGTAGCTCGGCCACTAGCTCTGGGCGACTAAAGACATTGGCAAAGACCCAAAAGATGGTCGGAATCACGTTCATCAGAGCTGCGTGAATTACCTGAACATAGGCAATACCCATGTCTCTGGCGCTGAAGCCATATTCCCGCTGCATACTGACTGTTTCGGTAGTCAATTGGGACACATCAGGAGCTTCAAATTCATCATCACAGTAAGATGTCAAGGCTTGCTGCAGAGAAACGTATCCTTGATGGGACTGGCGATCTTTTATAGCCGCCATGTCCTGGGGCGACCGCCGTGTGGTGTCACCAGCCTCCCATTCCCTGAATTGTGTTAGAGAAGAAAAATCCAGGGAAGCCAGAAAATAGAACTGACCAATAAACCTGAGCTAGTGACGGATTCTTTCTCCAGGGATTCTTGTCAGCACCAAGAAGAGTCGTACTCGTGATCATGGTCATCATATCTCGCACCCAGTTCCAAACATTATCCACCTCCTTCACCGTCGTCCCGCGAACTTCCGTGTCTGTATTCCCTTGAAGCACTCTGTATATCTCCTTGACTACCACAACGTTCATATTTCTAAGGGGTTCACCGGCCATCTTGGATGTGAACAAGCGCATCATGCGCTCATGCATACCGTCTTGGATGTAATTCTGTCGTGCTTGAGGCGATAGCTCCTCTATACGGCTGATATACTCGTTGACAAGAGGCACAAAACTGATTCCCTTGCTGTTCTTGAACGCCGATTGCACTAGCTGCGGCGAGTTGATCACGTAGACCTTGCCGCCGAGGATCGGGAGTGTCCCGATGGGGAATTTCTTCTTCTTGCTGCAGAGCAGAAGATTTAATAGCGATGTCTCTTGTCTCATTTCGATACTATAGTCGCTAAAAGCAAAGATTAGAACCAAGCTGACTTACTTGAGGTCGAACAGATATTGATGTGGATTTAAAGAAAATGAAAGGAGGTGACCGACAATTGGAATTTTAGAGTATATGATTGGTGGTTCTTGCGGATCGAGGTTGGGTGATGAGAGCCGCCATAGTTTTCGAGCTGCGAGGCCAAGAACAAGGAGGAAAATCGGGAGAAGGTAATCCTGAGTCTCGGGAGCGGGAGCGGGAAGCATCATGCCCGTCCTACCGAATTCCAATGTTCTGAACGTGCCGGCCCGAGACGGTAAAAGGAACGCGGTCACTGTTGGTTAGGAATCCCGTCTTTCCTGGAAAACCCCTCGATTTATCAATGAATACGACCCGTTGGGGAAGCTAACCCCCACGAGTCCACGGCGCAGCACCTATCTCTGCATAGAGGCCGAATCCGAGGAATCAGGAATCTCGGGATATAAGCCATTGCATCCCTCCCGGTAAGCAGAAATCATAAGCCATCATGATCTATCATATCTGCTCGACTAAGCAAAGGGACCTAACTTACTCAGCCCAAGGGGCCTCCTCTGCTCTCCAATTCTGCCTCTTTAATTTCTAACCGTTGACTCGTGAGCCGTGAACCTTTGAGAACCTAGCCCCTTATCTGCAGGCTGCGGACTGGAACCAAGATGCGCGACACGATGGGAATCCTCACAAACCAAACCCTGGTCATTGGTATGATTCCAGTCCTCATTGGAGACGCCTCAGTCTTGTCTCTATATCGTCGTGTGCCATCTTCTCGACGTTCCAATGCTTCGTCGCTGAGCAATCCCAAAACTGGCAAGGACCGTAATCCTTCAGTAGAGAGCCTGTATACCATCTTGAAAAAGAACTACCCTACTGTTAGTATACCGGCATTCAGTGATCAAGTTTTGTCTTGCAAGGAAGATCATAGAGTGACTCTCGACAGCATCAAGACACCATTTAAGTTGGACCCCCCCCTTGTCGCCACCCCCCCCTTTTCGCCACCCCAAATTCCACACCGCCATTTCAACATTTCCCACATTCCAACTGTAATTCCTCAACCATTCCAATTCCAATCCACTTCAAATTCAGTATCTAGCTTTTCCTACTAAAAATGAAGTCATATACTGAAAATGACCTTCAGGATGCCCTCAAAGCCATCGCAAATGGGATGTCAACTGCCCGAGCAGCCAAGGAATGGGGTATTCCAAGAACAACTATCAGAAGCCGCATTCTTGGCCATCAGCCAAAAAAAGAGGCCTTTTCCAGCATGCAGAGACTCAGCCCTTCCCAGGAAACCCACTTGACAGCATGGGTTCTGACCCAAGGAGCCCTAGGACTTCCTCCAACCCATGCCCAAGTCCGCTCTTTTGCAGAAAGAATCCTCAAGACCCAGGGAGACACACAACCACTTGGAAAGAGGTGGATGGAGGGATTTTTAAGAAGAAACCCATCTATTAGGACTATGAGAGGGAAATCTATCGATTCTGCCCATATCAATGGCGCTAGAACTGAGGTAATCCAGCCCTGGTTCCAACACTTCCAACTACCCAGCATTAAGAACATCAAACAAGAAAATAGATATAATATGGATGAAACAGGAATAATGGAAGGCCATGTCGGTAATGACTTGTTCTTGGAAGTGCTGAAAAGCGCTCAATCTAAAAGAAACAGCCTGGTTCCCGGCTGTGGACTTCATTTATCGAGTGTGTCTCAGCTACTAGCCGGGCTCTTCCTCCATTGGTTATTTTCAAAGGAAAATCAGTCCAACAGCAGTGGTTTCCAATGGATTTGGCTTCTTTCAAGGACTAGCACTTTACAGCAACTGATAATGGGTGGACAACCAATAATACTGCTCTAGAATAGCTTGAAAAGGTCTTCATTTCTTATACCAAGCCAGCCAACCCTCAGGAAGCCCATCTTCTTATCTTGGACGGCCATGGAAGCCATACCACAGATGAATTCATGTATAAGTGCTTCCAGCATCATATTTTCCTTCTTTTCTTGCCCCCACATACATCCCATGTCCTCCAACCATTAGACTTAGCTATGTTCAGCTCCTTAAAGATAGCTTATCGAGAGGAGGTTGATTTTCTTACCTTAACTACTATATCTACAGTAGTAGGGAAAAGACAAAAGATTAGACTTAAACCAATATTTCATTCTATTATAAGAAAGCACTTTATCTATTAAGTTACTTTCTTTTTTATTAAAAAAATATTTTTACACCTACTTTCCTATTATCACAAGGCTCGAAATAGTAGGCTGATCAGCAAGAATATCAAGAGTGGGTTTATAGCATCTGGACTTTGGCCTGTGAACATAGCCAAGCCTCTTCTTAGCCCTCTTATTCTTCAAGAACCAATTCCCCCACAAGAATAGCCTTCCGGAAATGAAATTTCCATTCCCCAAGCTTCACAGATATCTATTTTAACTCCCCAGCCACTTTATAGAGCTCCCTATAGTTCTGTTGTGATATAGTCAACTCTAAAGAAGTCCAGGGACCTTGAGGAACATATATACAAATCCAACCTGATTGATCAACATACTACCACACAACGCCAGCTATTCCAAAAGGTTTTGAAAGCCTTTGATGAAAAGAATGTCCAATTGGCTACATCCCAAGCAAGGGTTCAGGCTCTAGAAAGCCAAATTGCAGTAATGAAGCCTAAGAAAAGGAAGAGGGTTGAAACAAGTCCCAATTCGAAGTTTGCCACTATTGGGGATATACAGAGGGTGATGGGAAATGATTTGGAAGAAGAAATCATTTCCATTGGAAGCAGCGATAGTGAAAGTGATAGTTCAGCAGCTTCATGTATTGAAGTAAGGCGAAATGTGGAAGAAATAGAAGATGGAAGATGACAGTGGCTATTTGGGCTGTTGGAATTTGGGGTGGCGAAAAAAGGGGGGGGGGTTTCCAACTTACAAGGCGAAGCAGCCTTTTGGTGACGTTCTCGTGCTGCCATTGAAATACGTCGACGAACTCAAATCCCTGCCGGAGGATGTCCTTGCATTTGACCTGGCTCTTGACGAGGTGTGTATCCTGCTTGTTAAGCATTAGCAACGATGAACACGATTTGTTGATGATTTGGATCAGAGATATCTCGGAAAGTACACTCTTTTCTCTCATAGCGTGTCGGGACTGCACCCAAGCACGGTACCGAGAAGCGTCACGAACAATCTTACTCGAAACTTGAGTACGTATGCACTGTCTAGCCCTTGAACGTCTCGGGTGGAACACTCATCGTTCTCCTTGAACCGACCTAGGTCCCCTCATGAAAGACATTGCCGAGGAGTGCGAGCTTGCTTTCAAAGACACCATCGGGCCCTGCGAGGAATGGGCCGAGATTAATATTTGGCACAAACTTGTCCCTGTTATCGCGCAGATATGCAGTCGAGTTTTTATAGGGCCGGAGCATTGCCACGATCCGGAGTACATTCGATGTATAATTCAATTCGCATCTCAGGTCTTTCAGGCCGCGGGTGCTCTGCGTAAGTCGAATATCTTCTCTTAGCTATAAGCCATTGAGTGACCTTGTACTTATACGGCAATATTGAATAGGTCAGTGGAGCCCATGGCTTCGACCTCTGGTTTACAGATTCATCCCTGAAGTCCGAGCCGTTTGGAACTCGTACGAGACCATGATAAGATTATGACTGGAGTGGTTCCTGCCCGCCTAGCCGACATCGAAGCTGGAAATCCTACCCAGGACATGGTGACTTGGAATATACTGAATTCTGAGCGTGGGAAGGGAAGCTCCATCAGAGTTCAGGCACATGCCCAGCTTGTCCTATCCATGGCGGCAATCCACACATCCGCATTGACCGCCTCCCATATCCTCTACGACCTCGCGACCCACCCGGAGTACATGGAGCCCCTTCGAACCGAGCTTGATTCCGTCTTGTCCATTCAGTCCGACCCATGGCTCGATAAGAGTAGCATTCCAAGGCTCAAGCTCCTCGATTCTTTCTTCAAAGAATCACAATGCTTGAATCCTCTCAGCATCACTGGGTTCAATCGTAAAGCCATGCAGGACATAATCCTCCACGACGGCGAGATGATCCCTGCAGGAACCCACATCGCCTGCCCCTCGGCGGAGATCATGCGAGACCCCGAGTTCTATTCCAACCCGGATACTTTCGACGGTTATCGCTACTTTAATCTGCGATCGCGATCCGAAGAAGGAAACCTGCATCATTTCGTGTCTGTGAGCATCGACAATATGAACTGGGGATACGGTCCTCATGCCTGTCCCGGGCGGTTCTTCGCCAACACGCAACTCAAGGTGATTGTCACACATGTCTTGCAACAGTATGACTTGAAAATGCCCGAGGGAAAGGGTAGACCGGGGACTGTCATCATGTCGAGTGGCCTTGGAGTGAGGCGTTGCTTATGAAAAGGAGGAGGTGAGGTTTGTCAAGGGATGCAAGATAGCCGATAGCCGCCAAACCACGCTGAGATTCGCTAAATACCTATTTTTCAGTGCAGTTCCCTGGGGGAATCTGATTGGTCTTTCCCCAGTGGCTCTATAGGCGTTCGCTAAAGTTAAGAGACTGAAAGTATTCCTATTCTTGAGGACTTCAATGGTAAAAAAGCCCTGGCTTCATTTGAGGACGTATCTCAATCAATATAGCCTATTACTGAGTACTTTACTCAATCACCTATACCAGCTACTCATCAATCACCTATTTATATAATACTACCATCACTAAATCATTCCTCATTACTACCTCTAAGCTATGATGACCCGCAAGCTATATATTAGAGATATGTAGGGACCCCGGCCACCTCGCGTGAGGAAATCACGAGGTTGTTGGTCGCGAAGGCCTGACAGCATCAGGTTTCTGGTACTGCTGGATGCGGTAGAGGCCCGGGTCGTTGCCGAAGACGTGGAGATCCTGGGGGGGTGTCCGGTGCAGGTCGGCGAGAAACGAGCCGCCAATATAGCCCAAAGCGCCCGTAATGAGTGCGTTCATTACGGTGTTTGCCGGCGGTGTCTGGTGAGCAGTCGTGTGTTGCCGGGGCGCACATCACAGCTTCATGTGGCTGCTGTACTACATTTCTAATACAGGTCAATAATATCGAGGCCGCTTCTTTACCTTGCGTTTTTTGTCGTTTTTGCCCAAAGTTTTACCAGAGCCAGACTTTGGTATTGTTTTGCCTAGTGGATTTTCTCGTGTTGGTGGATGACAGGTTAAAAGTTCCTCACAAGACATCAATGTTATTTCCCAACTGGGCTTTATTAATAGTGGAAGCTTGTTGAGCGTGATGCGTCGAACCATTTGCGTAGGAGACCTCCTTGTCCAGCACATGCATGTATGTCATCTTCAGCCTGCGCCTGGCCATTGCATTTGATAAGCTGAATCTAGCGGAGGCAAACCGCAGAGACGGCACGCTCTATGCTCCGTATCAGTTACCGTAGAGTCTGCACTATTCCACGAGTGCTTTCCCAGCCGAGCCTGACAGCGTACCTGACTAAATATGACAATCTAGAAAGGAGGTATGAACGTGAAAGCATAACCGGTGCGTCAGGGATAGCATGGAAAAACTATAGACACAAGTGAGAAAGCCAATGGCCTACAGTTATAACTGGTTGCAGACCAACCTCTGGTATCTTTGGAGCAGATGAGGGCAGTGAAGCAATCATGATTGGTTTCCCTCTGATCCATTTTGGCACCCTATCACTAATCTTCAGTATTCGTCGTCAGGCTCGCTCTCGTCTCCCCTTCTATAACCGGGCTGGTATTCCTCCTCAGGGTTCTCGGGTGGCAGAAAATCATCCACAGCGCCATATTCCAACAGAATCTGAGCCGTAACCCTATTCCGTATCGATTCTTCCTCCCTGGCTGCCTTTAGTGGATTATGGTATCTGCCACCGCGGATGGTCATGTCAGCACCGCTTTCCACCAGCTGCCGCACAATGGCCTGGCGGCCTCGGAACGCTGCCGCCTGCAGGGCCGTGCCATAGATGCCCCCGGTCTTGTTCACCTCGGCTCCGTGCTCGAGTAAGGTGCTGACCACGGCCTCATTTCCGTGATAGGCGGCGGCTTGGAGGGCCGATCCGTAGCGGCCACCGTCGGCGCCAGGCGAGACACCGTGCTCCAGCAGCTTGTCAACGATTGTCTCGTGTCCAAAGCGGGCGGCGGCCTGCAGAGCCGTGCCGTAACGGCCACCGGCAGTTTCCGGCCGAGCACCAAGTTCAAGCAGTTTGTTGACGATTGCTTCCAGCCCAAAGCGAGCAGCGGCCTGCAGAGGACATCCAAAGTAGCCACCGCTCTTGTTGACATCGGCCCCAGAGTTGATAAGGAGGTCGAAGACCTGAAGAAGAGTCTCACTTTTGTCATGAAACTTTTGAATGACATCTTGCAGAGGCGTGCCAAAGTGTCCTAAAGCGTTGACGTCCGCACCGAGGTTAATAAGCAGCTGGTGATGGCGTTTAGCTCCATGCAGCAGCCCATCGTACTTGTCATCTTCAACAACCTCCGCCCCCAAATCCAGCATCATCTTGATTATGGCATCGTCATTACTTGCCGCCGCCGCGTGCATAATGCTACCGTATCGGCCTCCTCGCATGTGAATATCAGCCCCATGCTCGAGCAGCAGACGCACGGCGTCCTGCCGCCCCCGTCCTACCGCATCCTCCAAAGCGTAACTTCCGTTGCTTGTTCGACGCAACGGGTCCGCTCCGTTTTGAAGTAGCAGCTTGAGTATTTCTATACTGAATTCATACGACATGGCTTCCATTAGCGGTAGGACGTCTTTTCCAAGGTTCGGGTCTGCCCCCGAACGAAGAAGAAGCCGGCAAAGGTCCTCATGTCCATACGTAGCAGCCACACATAGAACCGTGCCATCTCTCCCTTCGCTGACGAGGTTGACATTGGCTCCGCGATCGATGAGTAGTGCGATGAACTTTTGCTGGGCATGAATCGCCGCGCGCATCAAAGCCGTGCCGTTGAGCCCGTCTGCATTAGGATTAGCCCCATAGTCTAGCAGAATCTTGGCTATTTCCACCTTGTCGTCGCCGTTGAATGCAATCTCTCCGAGCGCCGTGTGACCATACTCGTCAACGCCATCTACTTCGCCACCACGACTTAACAGCAAAGCAAGAGTGTCTGCATGCCCGCTATCCGCAGCAATGGCAACCGGAAAGCGATATTGATCTCTCGCATTTTCGTCGCGGATATTGGGATCGCTACCGTGATCGAGCAGAAATTCAACCTGATGCGTCATGTCGGAACGCACGGCGCTGGCCAAAATCTGAGGATTGGAGAAGTCGGCGCCTTTCTCGATCAACAACGTGGCGACGGCATCACGGCCACTTCGCATTGCTATCAGAAGTGGGCTCGCGTCGGTATCGCCGTTGGGATTGGCTCCCTTGTCTAGCAAACTGGCAACGAACTCGGGAGCAGCCGAGGCCGCGGCAGCCAGCATCGTTGTCAGCACTCCATCTTGGTCATCGATCGGCGGCCGAGACTGGAGGATGATCCGAATAGCATTATCTTCCAACTCTACACAACTGCGGCCAGGGTTCTTGCAAATGGCCTTGACTGCTTGGACGAAGGCTGGATACCGATAGTCGAACTCGGGATAGTCTGTTAGCACCCTTCTTACGAGTTCGCAATTGGGCATCGTAGATGCGGTTCGTAAGATCGCCCCGACCACCTCAAGCTCCAACTTGGCATCATTCAGCAGTATGTCGGTGATGTCGCCAAGCCCCATGGTGAAGGCGAACTCCACTGGATAGTAATAACGGTCACTTGAAGGGGAAAACCCGCCGAACTGGTTGCGCCAGAATTTCTCCCAGTCATCCGTAGACACTTCTCGCAGCCGAGGGAATGGGATCCGACCACAAGCAGAGCAGTTTGCTCCAGAAGAAACCAGCATCTCGACCAGATCCTTTCTCTCATCGCGTACGGCGAGATGTAGCGGAGTTGTTTTTTCGTGAGTTTCAGCAGAAGGATCCGAGTCGTGTTCGAGCAGACGGCGAACAACTCCGGGCAGATTTAGCTCTACTGCGTGGTGGAGTGGGGTGAACCCTTCCTGGAATGAAAACATATCATGACCTCCTAAGCTATGGTTTGTGTAAACACTATAATTTTGAGAGTAGAAGACTTGGCTGTAGCTGCTAAAGAGACCCGGGTGCGAGCACACCTTCCATGCAGCGCGCTCGATTTCTGGCGACACGGCGCTTGGCGGCAAGTGGTTATGCCATTTTCTCGCGGCATATGAATAAAGGGGGTACCTCTGCAACCGCTGATGCATCTTCCGCTCGCTGTCCAGCCACCCGTCTCTAAACACTGGGAGTGATAGATATGCCAGGCATGACCTGGCGACGTGTTCTTCCGTCAGCGGCGCAAATTTGTCAGGGTTCTGAGAAAAGTATTCTTGGATGGAAAAGTGGGCGAGTCGGAGGTTCTTGTCCCCGTCCATAATGACGAGTCCGCAGCAGGCCTCGACCAGCTCCTCAATGTGGGGAACGTCGTCGGCGTCAAATGTGTCGTCTTCATCTTCCTCCTTGGTGTAGTAAACCTCCATGGTGACAGCGTGAGAAATGGCGTGAAAGTCCAATGGTTCCTTTGCATAGGCCAGCCAGAGCAGCGTCGGCATGGCGAGATCGGTGTCCACGATGCGGTGCAGAGTCTGGTCGAATACCCCGTATATGCTTTTGGGCATGCTTTTCAGTGCCCTGGTAATTTGGGCCTTCTTCCACCCCTTGAGAATCTCGTCCAGTTGCAGCGAAGCCCACAGAAACATGCCCTGGGCCTGGGCGACAACGGCCTCGACAATTTTCTCCCTCAGCTCTGGTGTCATGATTCGCTGCATGGTAGTACTGTTTTTCCTGCCCTTGATCTTATGGGCGACAAGACGGCGGAGATCATCGGCGTGTGCGTGGATTTCGATTTTGTTCCAAACAGATGCTGTGCCAGATGGGCAATCGATCGAAGGCCGGCTGGTCACAAAGACTCGCGCTCCGTAGTCTTGGAGGTTGGCGATAATGTCCAAAATTGGCATTAAGTATTGTCCGCAACACTCGTCGAGGGCGTCAATAATGATAAACGGCGTTTCGACCTGGCTCAGTAGAGAGAGCAACGTCTCCGAAAGGTCGTCGGAGAGATGAGGGCGTGTTTTGGCGATGTTGGCGCTGTGTCGTTGGTGCAGATCTTTGACTTCCAATGGAAGTTGCGGGAAGGAGCCTGCTAGTTGCTTCAGCAGTGTGGCACAGAACATTTGTTGATCTAGCTCCTTTTCCCGCGCATAGTCAAAGTACCAGTAGGCGACAGCTGCTGTGCCATTCGCGGCCTTGGACGCAAGATGGCTGATCACCGTCGAACTGGCAGAGTCAGCTACTGATGCCGCGTTTTTACCCGTCACTGGACTCACGATAGGTATGTTTTTCCTGCCCCCGGAAGCCCATGGCACCAAAGGGACCGGGCCTTTTCGCCGCCGTTGGTAAACTCGACGAACCCCGGCGACTCCAGGAGCCACCCCCCGGTGCTGGGAATCGTGCTTCGGAGCAGAAGCTCTAGTTTCTTTTCAGGCTCGTCCGCAAAGGACGCCAGCCACTGGAGCGTTTTCTGTCTTTCCAATTCTAGACTAAGGTTAATATTCGCGAATTGTTTGATCCACGCTAGACTCGCACCTACCTCGCCGAGTGTTCTCTTGATTCTCTTCCATCGTCACCACTTTAGAATGGGTGCTGCTTAACACAGCCCTGTAGGAAACCGACTTAGCGCCGAACAGCTTCAGAAGACGACAAACGGGGCGTCTCACGAGGCATCCACGGCCAGCGCACTGTGGAAGAGGCCGCGATATCTCGACAGTTTCTGCACAATTTTGGTCGTGTCATCTTCGGCCAAAGGCCACTTGAGACGGTCCACTGCTGCTTTAATCTTCCCGGCGCTTGACATCTTCTCAAGCTTTTCCTGCAGCTCTTGAATGTCTCTCTGGCACGCTTCCAACGACAGCTGGAGCTGGGTTAAAATCCGGGGGTGCTCTGGGGATGAGGCGTCATCGTTCGCGATGGTGGCGGTCATCCCAGTCAGGACCGTGAACAGGGCCGTCAGCTCGTTCCGCAAGTCATCCTGGGCCTTGCCTGCGCCTTTCACACCCGAGCCATATTTGTAAGTGCTCGAAACAAACATTACTAGCCCGGTGACCGATGCGAGAACGGAGAGTGGGTCCATTTCAGCGGGTTCCTAAGAGCCGTTGAAGAAAACAAACGTCAAGTGTGTTAGGCACCCCGGAACTAAAGACGGCAAAAAAATAAAGTAATAACAAAAATAACAATAAAATAACAATAAATATACTACGAGCAAGTAGGTGTATGGCAGCGGGGTATGGGGTTAGCGGGGTCGACATGACATGAACGCCAGGTGAAGAAAAAATATATGTGTGATGCAAACTCAGCCACTTATACAGCTGCACGTGTTGTTCTTACACTCATCACGGAGTCCACCACCAGGCTTGACAGGGCGAGGCTCCAGGATGGGACAGGATAATCCTCGGGTATGCAACTCATAATTGTATATTCTATCTCTATTCTAAGTGAGACGCCGTCTAAAAGAGATCTATTGTCGATTATTATAAAATGAAAAGGCGAAGTGGCACTTGGAGGTAATTAACACAATGGCCCTCCAGATCCACCTCGTTCGCTCCAACTGCCCCTCGGTCCTCTCGGAACGGCCTTTCAGATGAAACCCTGATTACAATATTTCACCGCGTCTTGTCCTTCTTCGCATATACCTCCTGCATATACCAATTAACCGCTCTCTGCAACCCCTCCTCCGTGCTGACTCGCGGCCGGAACCCCAATCTCTCCCTGATCTTGTCAATCGAAAACGTCCGCTCGATCGTGATGAGCCTCACAACCCTGGTCGTCAGCAGCGGCTCCCTCTTTCCAAGGGTGAGCCCCCAGACAAGCCACTGCACCAAGAATGCGCCAGCCATGACGAGCCACAGCGGAATGGCCCAGATATCCTTCTTCGCCACGGGATATCCAGCCATCCTCGCAGCCATCCGGTTGATCTCCCAGAACGGATACCGCTCATCGTTACGCACGAAAAACGCCTCGCCTTCAACACGCTGCGATTCGGGAAGCGGTGGGGAGGATGACGCAGCGACCAGGGCCTTAGCGGCCAAGACCTCGGCATACGCGACGTTCCCCACGTATGTGATGTCCATCAGGTTCTTGCCGTCGCCGAACTGAAACCGGGCTTTTCTCGTGTATGCATTGCGGCATAGGTTCGCCGTCATGAGTAGGTCTCCCTCCCCATGAATTGTCGTCGGGCGAATAGAAGCCGTCAGCAAGCCGCCAACGCGGTTTGCATTCAGCACAAGAGTCTCGGCGACAGCTTTCGTATGCGCGTAGTGTTCCGGCTGTTGCGGGCGGTAGATGACGGGCGCCTCTTCATTGACGTCGCGCAACGGAACATAGTGGTCGTGTATGACGGACGTGCTGGACGTGTACACGAAGGCTACGGTGCCAGCCTGCTGGGCGCACTCGACGAGATTCTGCGTCCCGGTGATGTTGACCTTGTCCAGGAGATCATGGTTGACTTGAAGCGGGTGCGGCGAGACGGTATGGAAGACAGTCTTGGGTTTGACCTTGGCGAAGACGGTCTCAACTTGGGATTTCTGAGTGATGTCTCCGCTGTAATAGGTGACACGTGGGTCACGATTCGAGTCGGTACGCAGATCCAGGACCGAGATCGACGCCGAGGGGTCCTGCTCGAAGACCTCGCGGATAATGTGGTGACCGACGAAGCCGCAGCCGCCGACGACAAGGATTGGGCTCAGGGAGGCCATTGTGGGTATTAAGGAACCGGGGCGCACTAGCTTGCTAACTTGATGCGGAAGTTGGAGTCGAGGTTCCAAAGCAAAAAATGCTGAACCAGAAAGACTTGCCAGATCTTCTCTGGTCCGTGCGAGTCATGTGATCGGACTCAATTTGAGACAAAATATGATAAATAAGTCTACGTATCACAGAAGCTGCAGACCGGAGAACCTCCCAACTTTAACAACTCGTACAAAGCTACGCCCTGAAAAGTCTCGTTTGACCCCTCGATACCGCCCTCAAGAGTCCCAAGCATACGCGCAGAGAAGCCTCCCGAGTAGAACACAACCGTCCCTGTCGTGATGTTCACGCCCAGAACAGATCCGTCATCCAGCTGGTAGCGAGCGTATAGACCTTGCATCAGGCCCGTCGATTCCACGGGCGGATATTCCGAATTAGCGCCCCAGGGCCGCACGGAGAGAGCTCTAGGTGCACAGCTAATTCCCAGTACTTGACCTTCTTTTGCTACATAGCCTGAGACATGCTCGGTCATGGCAGGATCAACGGCATCGAACCAGGTGATTGAATAGGGTCCTACCCTACCGTGTCCCCAGTACCAGGTGTAGACGCTGTCCAGCAATGGCGCGTCACCCCATGTCTCTTCGTAGTAACCCACGCCATCGGCTATGGTCAATGGCGAGCCATGGATTGATAGGTCGGTAGTAACGTCGGCATCTGGTACCGCATTCGCCCAGAAGACGTTTGGCATCATCTGTAGTGTCTGAGCCGGCTCGTTGAGGGAACACGGTAAATGTGTCGGTGCTCGCTGATATTGCATTTCGTTAGGGACGGGTTTAGATGACGGTAGAGTGGAATTCACTTCAAACTTACTGATTTTAGATGAATGGTGCCATGGATATCAATGTCGGCATTATCTATGGTGACAAGATACTCGGCACCGGGTTTGCCGAGACTCGTCCCCGTGTAGCTGAAGCCCGTTCCTTCCCAGTTCGCGTATATGCCATTCTCGTCTGTCACGATGGTTGCACCGCCGGTGGCGGCAGCCTCCAAGCTATAGACTGACCCATTGGCAAACGTTCCATTCATTGTGATGGAGTATGGGCCTCCGAGGTAAGGATTCCGAGTGGCCTTTGGGCCATTGTCCCAGAATATCAGGACAAAAGAAGCATTTGTCGAGTCGGACACAGCGCTGAAGTACCACCTAACGAATGTTCAAAGCAGATGTTAGCTAGAGGAAGACGACCACCACCGCCAGCAGAAGTAGTAGTCATATACCAATCATAAGTGGTCTCATTTGCTGCCCTCGGTGTCAATTTTGGGGCGTCGAGATTGCCGGCGCCCGTCGAGATTTCTGCCCATGATGTGCCAGTGCTTAAGATATTTGCGGAATTCGTACCGTGGCCCGCTCGAGCTAGCCGAGCCGCCATTAGAAACCATAGTAGCAAGGCTCCCTTGATGATCATCATTGTAGAAGTTTGTTTCCGCGAATAGAGATAACTTGCCAATGGAGTGAAACACAACACCGCGGCGCAAGTAAGGGTATAAGTGACATTACAGAGGTAAGGGAGGTAACAGTGAGCAAACAATACGAAGCAAGCAGGGATAGAGACATTGAAGGACCGAATTAACCATTGGATTCAATCTGTAAGGAGAGTTACAGTAGATTGCTTAAGGCGTTACGGTAGGGAATCGGCATCCACAGCCGATTGCTTAGTTAAGATCGACGGGTACAATTGTAGGCTTACAGCATGTTATTGATGTGTGTTGGCTTACTCTTTGCATTCGATGTAAGGGAGGGGTGAGGCTTACGATAAGGTTGACTTACTGCTACACCTCCCACTTGATAGCTCATTGCGATCTTGATGATGTGAATGACTTAATTTTGGAGAGGTACCTGATATTTACATAGACAAGCATAGATGATTCTAAACTATGCTTTGTTGTTGATGGCTGAGGTAGAAAGAACGAATCTCTCTCTTTTCTTCGCTCGACCTAGGGGATTAGTTGTGGCTACAAGCAGCGTCTCCCAGCCCCCGAATGAGCTTGAAGCTTATCCAGTGAATCATCACCAAGATGGTCGAAGATCTCTCCACTGTCCTTCACAATTATCTCGTTCCCGTATCCTTCATTGTCATTGCCCTTGTGGTTGGGAAACTATGGCGTCTCTCATCAGGATTCCAGCTCGACCCTCAAGAGCCGCCCCTTGTTCCGTCTAAAATTCCATATATTGGTCATCTTATTGGATTGATGCGACAACCACATCGATATCTCTTTGAACTTCAGTATGCTATCTGTGTCTAGTGAAGTAAGTTAGGGCTACGTTGCTAACTGAATCGTCTAGCAAAAAGACACACCATCTAGTTAGCACCCTTCGCGTGTTCAACGGCAAGGTCTATGTGCCCAACTCGCCATACCTTGTCCAGGCAGCTTTCAAAAGCAAAACACTCAGTTTCGCGCCGCTGGTGGCCGAGTATGTTGGCCGCATGGACGAGCTGTCTCTGATGGCCCGGCACATCTACGCCAAAGAGGGCATGCACGAGCGCATGATGCTGCTCTTTCAGCAGCAGATGGCAGGCACACCACTGAAGCAGATGAGCACTGTTGCGATGGAAGAAATAAGTTCAATCTTTCGGCAACCTACGCAACCGCAGGGTAAAACGGTGATTCAAGTCGACAGCCTCTGGGTTTGGATGCGAAACATAATGACAACAGTAACCACTTCAACTCTTCTGGGCCCAGAATGTAATCCGTGGAAGAAGGACCCGTCTTTGATTCAATCTTACTGGTCTGTTCTCCCTCATTATCCTTTGTGACACTCACGGTATACTGAACCCATAGTATTCAGGGACTGGGAGGCCGGAGATATCTCTCGCCGAACCCCGTTGGCAGCCATCAAGGACCGCACGTCTCATCAGGGTCGTGTCACCATCGAAAAGGCTTTGACTGCTTATTTTGCCCGAGAAGATTTCTCGAGGAGCGGCACGCATAAGATTTCGCGAATGGCACAAGAAACGGCTGCAATGCAGAAGCAGTACGACTTCAGTGCGAGTGATATGGCAGCTGCGTATACCCAAGTCATCCACGCGTCAGTAATGAACGTGGTCCCGACTACTTTCTGGGTCCTGGTCCAGATTTTCAGTAGACCAGAGCTGCTCGCCAGCTTATGACAAGAAGTCATCGGCGCCATAAAGGAGGAGAGGGTGGACAGCAACACCGGGATCCGCAAGGTTATTATCGAAGTCAGCCGACTAGATAGTCTCTGCCCGAGACTAATGTCAGCCTTCCGAGAGGCCCATCGTCTGGCGACGGCAGCAACATTACATCGCCGTGTTGTCGAGGACACATATCTCTCGGATGGAGGTGACGTCAACGGCCGTACCTATCTCCTGAAGAAAGGGGTCACTTGCATGATCCCGACCACAGTCTCTCTCCGAAGTCCCGAGGCGTGGGGTGGCGAAGCAGCAGAGAAATTCAATCCCGAGCGCTTTCTTTCGCAAACTGGCACTGACCCTGTTTCTAACCTCCGCAAGAGAGCTTACTTCCCCTTCGGTGGGGGGAAGGAGCTGTGTCCCGGGCGGAACTTTGCGATAGCCGAGGTCATGGGTATCATGGTGGTGTTGCTCAGCGGCTTTGATATTCTGGCTCCTGATGGCAGCACATTTCCCTTGCCAAAGGCGGCCAAGCCGAGGCTGGCCACTGGTACTATGAGACCAGACAAGACGGCAGATTTGAGAGCAAGGATTAGTAGAAGACCGGGGTGGGAGAATGTCGTGTGGAGCACCGCGGCTCCTGACGTGTAACTATGCCAACTATGTCACGCAGTCTGCTATTTGGGTAATATGTCACACAAAACGCATGCTTGATCAGTGCAATAGGCCCTCCAGATAGAAGCACTTAGCGCGTAGGGCACATACTCAAATGCTAGTCGGGCTGTACCCCATAATCGATGGAATCGATGCATATCTTCGTGGCCGAAATAGTACCAGACCCATATGATGTTCTGTCCACTCACCGTCATCTATTCCAGATTCTTGTTCAACCAATATGCTGACTTATAACACGGTTAGGGCCGTACGTTAGAAGTCAAGGGCTTACAGCAGAGCAGTTGTCGAGTTGGTTTAGTTAGAAGAGTTACGAATGTATATAGACTCTCTCGTGGAAATGGCAAATGAGACATCAACAATATCTACTTAGGAAGTCTAACGCTAAACGAGCAAACATATTGGTCCAGCTTACTTGGTGAACGAAAGAAAATGAGAAAAATCGTTTGGAATGGCTTGAATTGTCGATCTTGGATATGGGCAGTTTGGAGATGTATCCAAAGCAGTGGATGTGGACACAGGCAAGCTTTTGGCTGTCAAAAAATTAACGCGGCCTGTCGGAACAACAGAGCAAGATTGGAAGGCATTATTACACGATTCGCTCAGACGTGAGGTAGAGATCCTTTCCAGGATCAGTCATGTGAGTTGGGCAAGTTCGAAAACCACTACATGAACTAATATTAAGACTAGCCGCACATTGTAGACTATATCGGGTCGCGGGGCTGGGAAGTAGGCAATGTGGAGATATTCATGGGCTTAAAAGAAGGGACACTGCAATCGTTGGTCGAAGGCGGGTGTTTTACCCCTATTACCGGCCTGGGCGTCACTGTCCTTAATCATATGCTTCAAGCGATCGATTGTCTTGCGGTGTAGGGCATCATTCACCGAGATGTGAAACCGGAGAACATCCTCTACATTTCGCGGCAGGGCCAATACCATTTTCAGCTGGGGGACTTCGGCGTCAGCAACCGCCAAGCCATTGCATCGACTTTTGCTGGTAGCCCGCTATTTATGGCTCCGAGATGTTTCAAAACGGGAAGCAGACTCACAAAGCTGACATATGGTCACTCTATGTCACGATGTTGTGGACACTGGATGTGGAAGGATTCCGTGAGGGCGCGAAGAAATTTAAGACCCATGAAGAGGCTCAAAAAGCAATTCTATTCTTGGCTTCAAAGGCGTACTCCGTCTCAGTCATCCAAGAGATGGCAAGGATCAACCCGGAGGATCGCGCATCAGCGGCACAGGTGCTTGTCAAATGCTTCAGTGGAGAAGGGCTCACCACTCCGAAAAACCAAGTTCCGCCTCTCATGAGTCCGAGGGCTCACGACAAAAGTCCCGCCCCGGCCCCCGCTACCCCTGCCCCAGCGAAGATTGCGCAACCAAAGCCAAGGCATGTCCGGAGGAGGCCCAATCCAGTTCTGCCGACAGACCAACTTCGCGTCGAGAAGGCTCGGCACCCCCAAGCACAAGTGAGACAACCGTTTGGGCCGACTAAAAGGGGCCTCGACCAAGCCCTCGACCGAGTGTACCGGCTTTCTCCTGGCAGTTTTCTTGACGGCAACGCTGACGCTTTTGGTGAGATATACCGTCAGCTCAACCACCCTTGAGTATCACGGGCCATGTAGATATCGACGCAGTTAGGCAGCATATAGTGTTATGTTAACTTTGTCTCTTGTTTGCACAGCACGCGAGCGAAGCATGCTCCTTGAGTGGGCATAATTAGGGCGCAAATCTCCTCTCATTGCCGACGAGCCTTGGAGGATACCTCGAACCGTCTTAAGTGTAATTAATAATGAGATGCACGAAGGGGTTTCTACAGATACATTCAGTCGTTCATTGTCTTTGTAATCTTGCACAAGCTTCTCGGCTCTGCCTCTCCTTCAGCCCGCTACAGTGACGTACCCGTCGAGTGGCCCATCTCGCTGAGGGCCTTCCGTGAACAGCCTATGGATCTCCTACGAGTTTAGTACACTATGCCTCATCAGTTTGGTAGGTAACACGCCCAGGTTCGGACTAATTTGTTACTGAGCGTCTTCACGCCCTCACGTCGTGTTGCCCTATCCAAGTTGACGGCTAATTTTCCTGCGGCTAGGCATTACTACATTCAGGACTATGTAAAATGAATTCATCTTGACTAGGGAGTAGGGAATACAATGGCACCCTTAATGATATCGTTTAAAATAAACTTTTTTCGCATATCTCAGCTGGGGCTGCCGGCGCCCAGCTGTGTGAATTCTGGTCTCTCGTTGGGACGGTAGGACGGTATCGGCTTCGTCTATCGTTTGCGCAAGTCGAGGGTTCTCTTCATAACCAAGGGCCATGTTCTCTCGATTCTTGACCATTTCCATCATTTTAGTCGGACTGGTGTACCACTCTAGTTCAAACTGGACGAGCTTCCGGTTCGCGCCACCGAATCCAATGGCAGTATTGATATCCTCCTGTACGACGACTTTGCGAGGACGCCCGTACTCGAACGGAAAAGCGCCCGGACCAAAAACTTGACTTGTCTGACTGTGGGATCTGTCGTAGAACATAACAACGCTAGTATCCCGGTCAACCTCGAACGAGCATTGGGTCTTCGCAATACTGGAACCTTCCACAAAGATATCAGCATCACCACCGCGCCCTATTGTTGCGAGCGTAGTACTGCCGGACTTCGAGTGGATGTGGCCGATGTTGAGAACGAGTTTTCCACCCGACCACGAAATGAGGTGCCTATTGCATGGATGAGCGAGGACTTCTTCCGCCCGCGGTTTGCAGGGTTTAAGGGAGAATAATGCCAGTGGATGAGGTTCAGGACGAGGCATTGTTTGAATAAAGTCTAGGGAACTATCGAAGTAATGGGATAAACGAGGGCTAGGATGAGAGAAATAGTGGAACGCTGAGTGGAAAAGAGGAAGAGGAAAAAAAGAAGAAGCTGGTAAACGGATGGCACGATTGCCCCGGCCCTTTGGCCGTTCTTTTGCATTTCCGCATCTCAAGTTGTTTCCTTTCCTGCTGTGAGGTAGCCTGTACGTTTCGGATTCAAGAAGCGGGCGGTTATTGTTGAAGCAGAGTGATGCGTAGCCAATGGATTGCGTTGTTCCCGCAAATGATGCCACGACTTGGCGCTTATTTGCAATCACGTTTGCAGTGTCGGTCGACAGGGGATTCGCAGGCATCCGTAATAATTCACGCCCTAAATTTAGACACGGCAACATCCGTCACGTCGCCGCCTAATTTTCTTTGATCGCGTTTCCCCAATTCTCATCTCGGCTTCTCTGTTCTCTTTTCAACTGCACGCGGCCGCACCTCCCAAATCACACTCCAGTCTTATCTATGGCCGACACAATTCGAGGGGAAGGGCTATTTGTCGCTCACAGAGCCCTAGCGACACTCGCCCAGGATCCTCAGCGACTCGATCTTGCTCGAAGACGGTTCGACGAGTCTCCGCCATCATACTCATCTTGCGTTTCACACAACTCAACTCGATCCCAGAGTCCTAATCCACCCAGCGACGAGCAGCAACGCCGCGAGGAACGAAAGTGGCAGCTTAAGCGCGAACATGACGCATCTATTCCTTCTGAGCAATTCTTAGCTCAGACGATCGAAGAGAAAACTTGGATCATCGAAGCACATGAAAATCGGATAAGCCGTGTGCCTCGAGGTACCAATTACTTTAGCTTTGCGGAGGAGAGTGTCAAGAAACGCTGGGTAGATCAGGGTATCTGGAGGAAGAAATGGAACCACTCACGGAACGGTCGGCCTAATGGCCCTTGGAGGCATGAAGAACCGCTTGAGCTTGAGTCTGAATCCGAGATGCCTTCGGAGGAAGACCCAACACCATCTCTATTCCGCGATCCCAAGAAGCAAGAACGAGTGAAACCAAAAGAGCCCGAAAACAACAGCGAGCGGTCAGTTGCGGAGCGACTGTCTGCGCGTGAACGAGACCGTGAGGCATCACGCCCGTTCCATCAGTTTGTTTACCAGGTGTCAATAGAACGAGAGCGGATCCAACTCGAATTACGGGCTAATGACGCCATTGTCCCGGAACCTGCTGATATAAATTCAAGAGCTTACGAAAGGGTGAAAGAGGCTTGGGTTAAGAGAGGGATTTGGAATAGACATTGGGGCGTACTGCCCGGAATGTCGTGGAAGCATGAACAACCTCTAGACGAGATGCTTCGCGAAGAGATGGGTGATGATCCTCCCCCGGTTCAAGCGGATGCGCGCAGAGATAACGGCCGTGGGACGGGGGGGCCACCTATGACCTGGAATATATTCGCCCCCATCCCCCGCGAGTCGAACCAATTGTCCGGCAACTTGATCCCATCTCAGCAAGACCCGGCATCGCTCGAGGACGGCGAAAACGCAACGGGAGCAGTATCGTCCAGTCAACGTCCATCCAGATCCTGTTCGCCAGTGGCATCGAATCAAAACCCGTTGTCTGGTTCAGGGAATACATCTCCCCCGCGAAATGACCAGGCCAATCAAGCTCCCGCCGCGCCGATTTCTCGAAGAGAGCCATCCGTTGAAGGTGGAAATTCCCAACCTGCAGCGCACAATGCTCTCGGTCCAGTTCATCCATCGAAAGTGACCAAGGTAAAAAGAAGGAGTGGGCCAAAAGGCACTCGGGGACGACCGAAGGCCACTAAACGGCCGTTGGAAGCCCAAGAATCCTCGACCGAACTAGATATTCCCAAGGCCCCTGCCAAGGCTACCCCTACACAGCCCCGAAGGAGTCGACGGTTGCAGGAAGCTGCTGAGGACAAGACAACTGCGGATATTGAAGATATTGCTACCCCGGCGCGACGTGGCCGCCCCAAATCGAAACCGGCGAAGGCCAGTGCTGGTAGCCTGGAATCGCCGTCAGCAAAACCCCAGGGAGTAGCCAGAAAGCGAAGGACGCGACAAAGTCGGGGATAGGAGGGTGATTTTCTCGCGGAGAAGATTAATGGTGACGGATTGGCAGGTTGAGATCTAAGCAGGATTTTACATAGGCTACCTTACCTACCATAGTATTGACACCAGGCCAGGAGCCAGTTTGTTAATTTCATTCCCTTTGGTAGCGCTTATCGCATCAGCCCCAAGTGAAAGTGGATCCAAAAATCATGCTCGTCAGTAATGTGAACAGCGCTCATGAGAGGATGGATAGGATGAAGAGAACTACCAACCTACACAAGATGTGTAGGACGGAGTCGGGGTGTTCTGGACCAAAAGAGAGGAGAAAACCGGTGTCACATCGATATTGACAGCTTTATAAGCTATAGACAACATTGGCAATTGGAACTAGCACCTGTATCGAGAATACCGAATAACAAGGCGTGGTTAGAGCGTGATATTCACCATATCCACCCACGCCTTTTCAAAGTGAGAGTGTATCTCCAGTGCGAAGCCTAACTGGAAAATATCCGATCTATTAAGTTCCTGCCGGTCTCATTTGTGATCGAGGTGAAGGATTATGACGTAGTTAAGGGGGAGATACTGAATACGGAAGGGAATGTGATCCTGGAGACTCGGACCGTGAAAATCGACAACTGCAGTAGCATAGGCCACCAAGATTCTCCTGAGAGCCACAAGATATAATAGGAATTTACAAGTCGGCATCCTCCTGCGACATGGCGAAAGATCCGAGCAACAAAAGGCAGATTCCGACATAGGTAGATCCGCATTGAGCTGTATATGGTGACAAACCCAGAGGGTCCTAGTGTCTAACTGTAACCGGTTGATAATTGATGCTTAACTCCAAACCTGAGAAGCTAGTCCTTGGTACTCGAGAAGTTTGTGCAATGTTTTGGTCTCGACTTTCGAGTTTTCTCCAGCCTTGGGCCGAGATATAGTAAGGAACGAGCCTATGAAGAGTGTTTAATCCGCTTCTATTCTGTGCTAGTGAAGTCTGGTATCTTCGAATCGTCCACCTCTACATCTAGAATCCATTCCAGAGCCCAAGTTACGGCGCCAATGCCCCTCTAAATTCCTCTTCCGAATTCATGATGGCAGTACTCTACTAGCAGCGGATTTACCAGCTGCACTTAATCACATTCGAATAGAGTTCCCATCCACAGCTTCGCCTGACTTCCTAGTCAGCTCCAAGCGAATGGTGTGCAAACTTCGATCGTCGTCCACAGAGGAGGCTGGGCTCCAAGGGCTAGAAGTTAGCTTGGCCTAAGGTTCCAGAACGCTGGAGATCAAAATGACATCCATCCGCATCGCACTGGCAATTTAGAGCACCAGGTTGATGTTGAAGCTAAACGAGGAGATCTCTCATAATTATAGTTATTCATGTGCTATTACCTCACTCCTATCGCCCGGCTTGAAGTTCCAAGTGGTTGGCATTCTCCAGGTCCGAAGCCGGCAACGACCAACTTTCCGACTCCGCTGGCACGGACCAAGACTCTTACCGGGTCAACCGATTTACCTTCGTAGTCGCGGCGTAATGATTGGCCTAAATCTCCTGATGGGTCTGTGGCTGGACGCATGTTCCTGGTCTCAGAAAGTCAATATATATGGAACCATGCTGGGTCGCTCTTGCGTCGTCAATGGTGCCATCCTGTTATCTCGATCCAAGGGTTTGTTTTGACGTCTAAATTTCTAGCTCTTCTTTCTATTTCGCATCTCAAAACGAGCCCAAAATCCATTTCATCAACATGTTTTGGAGCAAATCCGTCCCGTTCAAGCCGGCGAAAGACATTCCCTCTCTCGAGGGCAAGGTAATCCTTGTGACAGGAGGCGCAAATGGTCTCGGAAAGCAATCGGTGCTGGAATATGCCCGACACAATCCCGCGCAGATCTGGCTCGCGGCGCGGAATCTCGAAAAGGCCCAGGCGGCGGTAGAAGACATCAAGAAGGAGGTCCCAGATGCGCCAATTACTATTCTGAAATTGGACCTCGCCTCCCTCCAATCTGTCAAGGATGCGGCGGCGAAGTTTTCGGCAGAATCCGACCGTCTGGATATTCTTCTCCTGAATGCGGGAGTTATGGCCATCCCACCCGCCATCACAGAAGAGGGCTACGAAATCCAATTCGGGACCAATCACGTCGGCCATGCGCTCCTCACAAAGCTCCTGGTTCCTGTCCTTGACAAGACTGCCAAGAGCTCCGATGCCGGGGTTCGAATCGTTTCTCTAGGCTCATACGCTCACAACTACACGGCGACTAGAGGTATTGATTTTAAGTCGCTTAAGTCGAAAGCCGAGAATCTATCCTCCTATGCCAGGTATGGCCAAAGCAAACTGGCCTGTATCCTCTTCGCCCGCCAACTCGCCAAGGAGTACCCTCAGTTCACCTCGGTTTCTCTTCACCCCGGCCTTGTGAGGACCAATTTGTTCCATGCTGCCACAGACTCGCCAGCCATCCTCAGGTTCACTATGCCTCTCTGGAATTACTTCTTGGTAACTCCTGAGGACGGCGCCAAGAATCAACTTTGGGCGTCTGTAACCAAGGATGTCAAGAACGGAGAGTATTACGAACCGATTGGCGTTCCCGGCCGGGCTAGTTCGTACGGCAAGAATGACGAGCTGGCGAAGAAACTTTGGGACTGGACGGAGAAGGAGTTGGAAAGCTACACCATCTAATTGGTTTACCTAACGACTTGGGTAGGCTTGAAAAATGTCGAAAACGAGTCTGGCGAAGTATTATGTTGCCAAAGGAGCAATGTTTTCGCAAGGTATGGTCGTTGTCCAAAGAGGCAGTGCAGGTGCGGATGATCGACATTGTTCCAACAAATGTATGTATGTCAGTGTAGTATTGAATTGATGCATCAATAGCATTGTAATAAGCGGCAGTGTCAGCACTTTAACTGAACCTCGTCCAATTACCATCAGCAATGTGAAACGCATGGGCCTTAATTCTTCGTGGGAAGTTGTTCGAGGATTACACCTCAGCCCTTAATGGCCCTAACACAACACACCTGGTCGGGCCTTGAAAATAGAACCACGCCCACCACCCTGGACATAGCCCTACCTCCATTCACACAACCCCCACCCAGAACGGCAATTCTAGGATCAGACCTATCCCAGTCGAGTCCAGCACCGCATTCGATATCTAGTTATCTTCCGACGGGATGTTCAGAGCCACGAGTCTACGACTTACAGTGCCGGAAAGGTACTGGATGTAGGACCCTTACCATCTCAATACCAACTGTTACGGATGCAAAATATCCGCTGGGTAGGCTATAGATTCGGGTGATGAGGACCTAGCTAGGGAATTTAGAATGGGGCAAGCATCTAAAACCGAATGATGGCCGGACAGCTCGGTTATCCTGTCACTATATCCTTCCCTATGATACACGCCCTTGAGTGCGCCACCCTACAAGGATTTTGGGTTGCCAGGGCCAGTTATGGGGTTATCTTCAACATCTCTCTCGTCACCATCTCGTCACTGTCTACGAAGTGAACACACGCAGTAGCCAAGCCGGGACTCTTCCTTACTAGCCACCCCGTACGGACATGGCTTTTGAAAGATCATCTCAACGAATGCAAGAGTAATAGGCGGGTATCAGATGGCAAGGGCGCTTGAAGGCGGCGGCTAAAGAAGTCCGGGCTCAATCTTCTTCTAGGTTAAGCCTAGGGCAGTTCCATCAGTAATTCTGTGGGTTCTCTCTAAGCAAATATCATATTTGATCATTGATCTGTCTGAATTGTGGAAATTAATTTGAACTGGTAGAAGACCAGATAAAGCTGCCTGCAAGAATTATGGCTTGTTTGTTAGGAAGCACTCTCATGGACTTGTTGTTGTCAAGAGAAAAGCCCTAGCTATTAGGGTTAGTTTTGCTTGAATTATTCTCACACTACAAGTCCCGGAAACTGCCCATCTCACCCGATGCACTGAAAGATATCGCCAGACTCCCAACGTTACTTCAAAGTGCCTCTTCATACAAACATGTGCAACGTGGACCTTACAGGCGCATCTCTTATAATAAGGAGGGTTATCTGGCCCAGATCAAAGAGAGGACGGTAACATCGCCGCCTCGTCCCAAACACAATTGTTTCGACCAGGTCTGACCTGATATGAACCTAATATCGGAATTCGGGCTAATCTATGATCCGTTTCTTATCCCACTTGACACTCTTCCGTCGGCGAATGGGGACGCAGTAGTTCGACCAAGTGCTGTAATGCCGTTGGGCTCATCTGTTCGATAGTGCGGAAAATAACTCCACGACTCTGCAGGCAGCCCACGTGGGGGTTTAAAGGCCCGTGTGGAGTCTCCCGCCAAGTTAGACGTCTCCAATTCATGTTGACTCAAGTTAGCCTCTATGACTAGGCAGTTAAGAGGTTTCGCTGATCAGACTCTCACGTCTACTTCTTGGCCTCACTGACAAGCAGCAACCAGCAGCCAACCTGGTTTCGCGACATCACAGACTCGTGTCTTTTAGATGTCATCTGATCCTTCCTCAGCGGTGTTCTGATGGCCAAGCACGGAGCACGCATGTTGGAGAGAGTCTACATTTACAAGGAACTCCCCTTCAGGACGTCTTTGATACTGGTCAGAACATCCCCATGTCTATATTCACCTGCCTCCTCGACAGCCCTTAAGGGTCCTGATGCCGTCTACATAGATTGGAGGGCGAGGGTGGAGACATCAGGAAATTACTTATCTATGAGTGAACGAGTCCGCCTGCTTAGGGTTGACGAGGTGTTTATTCCCTTGAGGACCGCCGAGGCAATGGCTCCTGAGGCTGACATGCTCCGCGTGGGAATGGAGAAGGATGAAGGGGGGCAGAGTGTGACGTCCTCTTCACTATTGAAGACATTCAATATGCCAGTAAATCCCGTAATTATTCAATCACGTCTATATTATACAACAGATTCGCATCCAGCTTGAGCAAAGGAGTGAACCCAGATCCAGCGGCACAATTCCAACTTGATAGTCAGGAAAGCGAGAACTTACGTAGGGTTTCCCTAAGGTCCCAATCTTCAAAGTCAATTGCTCAAAGTTGGCGCTATCGTTCGGCATGGTGCCTTTTCTGTGGGTGGATGTCGTTTCCAGCAGCGAATAGCAACCAAGGTAGCTCATCGTCAGTCACACCGATCGATGTCGTGGAGGCCAAGGGCATGTCTGCTGCATATCACCGGAGATTCTTCGAAAGCTGCATATATACCCTGGATGCAGTATTGCAGCTCCATATATTGGTAATATTATGTCTCAACGAAGCAATCCTTGAGGCTGTCGTGACTCCGTAGGACATATATGCCGTCTTAATATCCTGTTCCAAAACCTTGACAGCCTTTCACAGACTCGCCCGTTCGACTAATCGACGAGGAAATTGGATTGGCTCAGGTGTTGATTGTCCGACACGTATCGATGATGACGACAATGCTCTCCGTAATTCCGAATCGCCAACTGTGCGAGTATTCGATCTCGAGGAGAAGGGCGTGTTTGACATCAACCTGAGGGTCGTCTTTCTAAGAAGGTTGTCAATTCTTAATTCACCGGGTGTGATACAGGACGTTTTGCTACGAAAGGTAATCTTTACATACGACGGAGCGAGTTGCTGGATCATGTCTAGTAGGCTGCTCGGTGTCCGGGGTCTCTGAAGCCGCCTTACACGATCATCATCTCCATCAAGGGGTGATGAAATCTACGAAGTACTGAGTCCAGGCTCCTGTTCAAGAATCGGTAAGCTGCGCCGGAGGTCCGCTAGTAATGTAATGTGCACCCAGCAACAATCAGCTCGTCTTCCAAGAGTTTTGAAACCTACGAGAGCCACGTACATGAGGCATCATGTCACTTCTATATGGTACGACTTTCGCATATGGACCGAAGAGAGACCTGCTATCGACCTCAAACACAGGGCAAGCAGGTTTGAGATGGGTCTCGCAAAGAGAGGCGGCGTTAAGGATGCCCACATAGATATTCTAGGGCTATAGGGAGAATGGAATTGCTCTTCTGGTTTGCCCCGAGATCTCAGGGACGAGATAGACAGGACGCTGAGGAGTTCGGCTCGAGCAGGCGGTAGCGGATTACTGCAGTGTTCGAACCTTGGGGAGGAACCAACTACCCCCGATACCGAAACAAGGATCTATGAGCTAGGATCCTAGGATGGGTAAAATTTAAGCATTTTCCATACCTTAGGATATGACAAGTCACAACGTTCCCGGAGATAAAGGTGATGACGAAGTCACACCACCTAATGGCTTCGATATAATCCTGAGAGAGTGGGACACGTCGTTAATTCCACCATAGCAATCTTTTGCAAGTGAGATCTGTATTTCTGTAAAATGCAGAAAAGGGCGATAACGAGCCAGTACTTGGCGTGACGATTTGATTAATTACATTAATGACAGGCGTTGAGACAAGCAATCTTAGGATGGGGCTGAAGATGGCCTGCAAAAAAAAACTGATGAAGTCTGCAGGGGACGAGATTTTTCATATCAGGAGACCAGTTCTTTTTATATATCCGACATGCATCACACTCCTTCGTACTTTGTACTGTGTTTGACCATAGGCTATTTACCTTGTAGAAGAATGGCCAGCCCATCCTTCACTTACCGGTTCCAACTGTGATAAGAGATTCTTGGCCGCAAGCACTCACTCTTGGAGTGAAGTCAAAGGATCTCGATCTTCGAGCTAGAATCTGTTCTGGTGGCTTCTAACTCGTACTACTTCGTACTTCGTAATAATCCCCGGCAACCACAGCAACTTGCTTTTTTTCGACAGGCTCGTGGCTCCCCCAAGAATGATAGGGGTACCCATACCCATACCCATACCCATACCCATGCCTCTGCAAGGGACGAATAGTGGCGTTCGACTCAGACAAGGAGGGCGCATGTGGGTGGACGGCGGACTTGTGCAGTGTACTTATCATGCAAAGTAGTGCGTACATGTACTTCTCAATAGCACTTCGGAGGTAAGGGGAGGAGGTGGGCCAAGTAAATCCATGAGAGAGGGACCGGGCGCACGCTAGTTCTTGGTCATGTCTCGATCGATGTGTCTTAAGCAGGGAATGAAGGAATGGAGACAATGAGAACGCCAGCACGAAGTAAACTAGGACAAGTCTAGGCCTAAAAGCGTGGCAACGGGGACCAGCTGAATCTCCATCCCAACCTCAGCCTGCTCCACCCAGCCATGTGACAGCACTCCAGTCGAGTCCACTGCTTCGTAGCGTAATCTACTTCTCAAGACACAAGCCAGCCCCATCAGCAATGTACGCCTAGATTAGCAGTTGAAAGGGTATCCCACTAGTGACTCCAGCTGGCATGCTCCGGATCTCGTTTGCTGGAAGTTCTGGACACACCAACCGATAAAACTAAACCCACCTTTGTTGGGGGTGGCGGGCAAGGAAGGAGGGCCATGAGATGGAGTGATTGGCCCGTCATTCTCGATCCGTCAACCATCCGCTTCGGATTATTTGCAAGACTAAAACACCAAATCGCCAAAAAAAAAAAAAAAAAACACCACTCCAAAGTTATGGACTAGTGATTACCCACCCGGCAGGGTTGCAACCGTCCAGTACGACATTGATTGAATTGATCAATGATCGATACTTATTACACAGCAGAGCGATGACCTTTAGTGAGATTGCGTCAGCCTGCTAGCTGGATTGGTGCCAGCCAGCCCCCACGTGCTGCTACTGCTTCAAGGGATGATACTTTGCAGCACTAGAATGACCGGGGAGCATGGTATCCCGAATTTGTTGAGTGGATCTGGTGCGGGTGCTGCGAAATTGATACCGCTGTGTGCCTCCTGAACTCTGTTAGGGGACAAAAAAAAAAAAGAGGACGGTATCGGCGTGCTTGAGTCTTGAGGCTTGGAGATGGGATCGAGACCATCTTTTGTCGTTTGATATTCGAGGGTCAGACCACCCACTACCTCGGTAGTGCGGGAGCGACGGAGGACGGGAACGGGATAATTTTTGCAAAGTGATGTGTCGTTTTAGGGGTTTCGATCGGAAGAAGCGCAGGGCTTCTTACCGATTGCCCAATTGGAGATGCTACACAATTCACTGATTGGGAGGGAGGATCGCCCAGTTAGTGTACCACTCCGAAGGTACAGGCCTGGCTGGCGACCCAGGACCAGGCCCCCAGCCCAGCCAGCCAGCCAGATTTGCGGGGTTGGAACGCGCCTCAACTGTCCAGAACCGTGGATAACCCTTGAGATTCAGACGTCCATCGATGTATGATACTCTGCGATTTTGTTGGTAAAATTGTAGGGGTCCTTGCGAATACGTCGTCATGATCAGTCCTGGACTCCTGGTCCTGGTCGCTTCGAAGTCCTTGGCGGGACTGCGGCTGGTTCCACTAGATCAAGGGCGCCCATTCGCAACTAAAGTAAACTAGTCTATGATGTGGGCATCAAATTGATCAATGTCAAACGTCAATAGTCCGTTACAGCTATGACACCTGATCGAGCCGACATGATCCACAGGAGTTGCAGTGTTGAGTAAATCCGTCAATGAGCACGCACACGTGTACTCCAGAGGCGAGGATGGACTGGATGAACAAGATGGGCTGGGTCGACTGGGTGGACTAGACACGGAAAGCCCCCTCAGCCAAACCCCTCAAATCGTTGATCCCTCAATCAGCCAAGCCCGCCGTGGACTGCAACATTCTCATTGAGGAGGAGATCGTCTGCTCGTAGCTTGGGGGATTTTTTTCCTCGTCATCTTACCACCCACTTACTCCCCAGTCTGCTGCAGTATTCCCTGCCATCACTTTTACTAGCTGCATTGAAGTAATATGATAATACTATATCTCCAATGCTGTATGCATGTAGGTGGGCGACACATGGGCAGGGGAGGGGGCAATCCACTGCAATGTGAGCAGCCACGACCCACTCCGTGATAGCTACTACGTTGTGTCCAGTGCTTCTCTGGGGTAATGGATGCGAATAGAACGCCGTCTATTGGTCTGGATGCCCAAATAATATTGATAACACGAGCGATTGATGTACGAAGTATGAAGTACTTCGTGCGCATCAATAGCACCTTATCCTCGCATTTGATCCCTCGTGCTTCCTACTGCGAAGTATGTACACATGCGAAGTCCAAGTAATAACAATGAAAATAAAAATAGCTCGTTCCTTCGGAGCGGAAGTCCTGGCAATAAGACTTCGAACTGGTAATGTAATTTCAAGAAGCCCGGCGACTCGGCATATCCCTGGGCTGTGCTGACAATCAATGTCCGTGCTGCGCTGCTTTTGCGTATCTCGTATCCCCCAGTCCCAGTAATCTCCTCAACTGCTTCCTAATACCTCATAGACTTCGCAGTATCACAAGGAAGACGAATGGATTGGGTCTATCCCAGTCTCGGAGATTCTACGGCGGGGGAATCAGCAGTCAGTGCAATCAGTCGCCGAATCGCAAACCTGGGCGGGCTCGTTGCTTCTCCTGCCAGTGCACTACTGTGCTTCGGAGAACCCAGTTGACAGTTGGTGTCTCCGCTGGCCTGCGCCCTAGGCCCCAGCTTCTCACGCTATCAAAAGAGCACTGGACATTCGCAAGGGTGGAGATTGGTGGCGGGAGATCCACAACACGCTGCGCTGACCAGGGTCTACGAGAGCCTGATGTTGCGCTGTGCCACGGGCGGGCTGTCATTAGTATCAATCAATGGATCGTCGGCACCATTGGGTTGATTGCTTTCCCAACCACGCCCACGCCCTGAGCCTCAGTAGTGCCTCGCTAGCGAACATCAGCTTAACCTGGTCCACAGAGCGGAATTTTAGTTCCGTACCAAAGGATAACCAAACCCAGATCCTTGGGTTCACGTCGTCCATCACTTCCTGCGCTTCTAAATACCCCCATTCTGGGAATTAGGGAGCCGTTGTGGCGAGGGTTGGATGTTCCGCGAAACTTTGCTCCGGCAAACGCCAATTCTTGCCCCCATCTGTCCTTTCGAATGTTGCATGTACGCTGCACTGCTTGTAATGTAGACGGCCTTGGCGGACTCCCGCACTACTGCATCTTCCATTCTATGCACTCTTTGGCCTTTCGCCTTTAGAAGCTCCTTTTTGGGCTAGAGGGGGATCACCGTTCTACCCCTCCTTCTCTGCCTGGCTTCTACAGTAGTATTACGAAGCCCGAAAGGATTATGCTCAAGCACGACCCTACATGAAGCACGTACAAGTGTGCAGGGGACTCGAAAAACTACTCGTATGCCTACCAATCCCCTGGAACCTGTACATGTACGTCTGTGCCGGCCAAAGTGCCCACGGCCTAGCACGGCTTAGATGCAAGCCGGGAAGGCCTGCTTCTCCCAACAACACAACTTCCTGGCACCTGGCTCCTGCCATCTGCATCCGCTATCGCCTCTGAAGGATGCATTTCCATGAGCCAGGGCCTGAGCTGGGCTACTGCTGCTTCCCGAGCAGCGTTAGTGGCGTCAAGCACCAAGGAGAGCGGACCTTTTTCAGGGGGCCAGGCCTAACGCAGTGCACTAAAACTAATGCTTGGACCAAGTATAGTTTAGTTTGAGCCAATATCAATACAAGTACTTCGGTACATAAAAGACCCTTTATTAGGATTGCTCGCCTGGCTTAGCGGATCCTCCAAGCCAGCAGATCAAATGTACTATTTGTATTACGGCGGCGCACGGATGCCCTTTTCCAGGTCTGTTGGCTGCGAAAGATGGAGCATGGGATTCCCTGTGTCGGAGCTCCCAACCGAGCTGAGAGCTCAGGGAGTTTTGACCGGTCTGTCACGTAAACCAACTGCACAATGCGTTATTCAGATATTAGCCATGCTTTGTTATTGCCCTCTCCCTGTACCAAATAGACTACCGATGCCAAGACAGGGGATACTGAAACGGCACTTCGACTGGCGATGCACTATTACTTCGTAGACAGACACCTTCCCCTCTCCGGCTTGACACCGAGACACCGAGAGGCACGGCTCCCAAAGCAACACTGCCGTTCAAAGAGGGGGGTGGCACTCGCTCCCTATCTAGGAAGACGCCTTCATCTCCCCCGTCGAATCAGCTCCTGCTCCGGCCGAGAGAGGAGAAGATTATTACCAATTGGCGTTGGGACCAACACGCTACTGCATAGCTTGAGCCCCCTGTCGCAGGCATGTGTTCTTGGCCCACGAGGGGAAGTCCCTCCATGCCAGTAGACGGCACAGTTGTGTCAACTGGTCGGAATTCCGAGAGCATGGTCTTCCTGGAGTCTATGGAGACTGGGAGAGTACGCAGTCCACTTTCCTACGCGGATGTATGCAATCCAAGCGGCCGGGGTGTTAATATAAAAGTGCTACCCAAATTCCACCGTCAGGGAAGGAGGAGTGAGTCTGTCATCACCTACAAGTAGTAAGTTCTGCATCTGTCGACGGCCTATACATAGAGGAGCCATCCCCGACCCTCCCTTGAGACCGAACATTCCTTCCGATCTACACCTTGCTTTTTCCTTCTTCTGAACGGATCATCCCTTTCGTCATACATACTCCCGCGCTGCACCTCGCAAAAACTTTAAATCTCACCCCTGGTGCATCTTCATCGATTGCGACTTTCCTCTCTTACAGATAGCACCCACACAGACACACACATACCTCACCGCACACCACACCACACACACGCTCAGACAATATGACGACGTCGACCGAACATATCGATCGCAAGTCCCTCTACACGAGCCTTGAGGCGCGTATCGATTACCTCCATCGCTTCTTAGACTTTAACGATTGTGCGTACCAACAACCCAACACCCAAGCCTCCCATTGAGTGAACGTCCCCTAACATCTCATCACAGCTGATGTTGCGGCTCTCGCCTTCGGCTCCAAGTTCGTCAAGGACATCATACCTGCCGTCGTGCATATCGTCTACAGGAAGCTCCTTCAGTTCGATATCACAGCCCGCGCCTTTGAAATCAGGGACACCCGATCCGAGGAGCCTCTTCAGACGATATTAGAGGATGGAAGCCCCGAGCTTCAGCGACGCAAGATCTTCCTCAACTCCTACCTTCACAAGATTTGCTCCGACCAGTCCCAATTGGCTTTCTGGCAGTGGCTTGACCAGGTGGGGTAAGTAAATGGTCTTCATCATCTTGTCTACCGCTTTCACCAGGAAATCAATTCTAACACTGGGACACCAACAGCGCCATGCACGTCGGCCTGCGAAGGAAGAACCCCCTTCACGTCGAGTACATCCACATCAGCGCCACGCTCTGCCTCATCCAGTCCGTCCTCGTCGAGGGCATCCTCTCCCACCATGGATTCCCCATGTCCAAGAGGATAGCCATGGTCAAGGCCATCAACAAGGTCATCTGGATCCAGAACGACCTCTTCGCCAAGTGGTACGTCCGCGACGGCGAGGAGTTCTCCGAGGAGGCCGCCGAGTCGGCGGCCACCACCGTCGAGAAGCTCAACAGCAGCAGCCAGCCCAACTTGAAGCAGCACGCGCCTTCAACCGCGGCGCCGGCCTGCCCGTTTACCGGAATGGCCAAGGCTATGAAGGAACTTTCGGTTGGTGAGGGGGCGCATTAATGACTTTGGGTGAACGCATGGGAAATCTCTCCACTATCACTAGTACTACTAACAGGGATCGGCGGAGTTTGGATTTATTACGGATTATGTTTTCATTCGGCGTCGTGTTGCAATAAATTGGCTGTACTCAAAGGCGACATAGTGTTAAACTGGTTAATATGAACTACTTTTCGGTACAACTACTTTCCCTTTCATCTGTGATATGTGCCACACTTCGTACTAAGCTCAGTGCATCTTGGCCGGCATGTTTCCGACAAGGTCTACTTCGTACACCCCTTGCCTCCTTTCTCTTATCAGCATGAGCCCTGCCAGACGGACGTGCTGTTGCCCAGACTAGTGCAGACATACGGGATACGGGGGAGATCGACGGACCCGACATCAACTGCCTTGGTTGAGGTCAATGCTCAATATGCACTACTGAAATCGGGGCTATCGCCCTGCTCTACACTAGAGCATTTACATAGATCCCTAGATCAAATTCCGATGATGCCGGAAGCCAGAAGAGGGAGACCCGTCGTATTCTCAACCATAACCGAGTCGCTGGTACACCGACGACCCACACCCACCTCCCAATTCTAGGCTAGCGGTATTGATAGTCTCGATTCGTAGGTCATTGCGTTAATAGCGAGATAACTTAATTCTTTTAGAGTTGCATTTCCATGTAGGTTTGAGTGGTCAAATACGACATATGAAGGGATTAGGCGAGCTTGGCAAGCTTAGATTCGGGGATTTCGCCATCTTCGCTCCCTTCGGCCTCGACGACAATCCACTAGCTTGTTTCGACCAAACCCCTCAGGACCCCGATATTGGCCCTTATCCCAGATATGACGCTTCCACCGGGTTCCTCGAAGTCTTTCGCCAGGTTTAACGCCATCTCCGCGAAGAGGAGGGCGTTTTGGTAGTCGCCATAGTCGTAAAAGACCCCCATAAGATCGAGGTAGAACTCTTGCATCTTGCCATGGAGGCCTTCCTCGTTGGCCAGGTTGAGAAGTTCTTGAGTCTTGTCGACAGCACTTTCGTAGGGTTCGTTGCCGCTGTGGAGTGAGACTTCGAGCTCCTGGATTCGTCGCCGACGGGTGTCCGATTGTTTGACGTCCTCGGGCGGGGCAGTACATAACGAGCATCGGCATTTGAAACCGAAGAAGTGGGTAGTCATATAATCCCGGTGGTCGGATGCGAGACCCCAGGGAATATCTAGGCCCGTGTTAGCGTGCGTATCTAAGGAACTCTTCTTGGCGAAGACTGCGTTGAATTCATCGTCGTACAGTTAAAGGAAATCTCCTCGCCTGGCTCAATATCCCTTAGAGCCATGGCTGTCATCGTGAACTTTTCGTTTGAAAATCGAGCAGAGGCGCTACAGAAAAATGTCAGTATTTTGTCAGAAATGCTTCACACCTGTTGCCCCCATCATCTTACTTAGGATCACAATCGTGATTGATTCGCTATAATATCATGGTCAGCACACTTTCTTAATGCTGCTCAAAGCCACAACCACTTACCGCTATCTCGGGGAAGAGGCCGTTGTGGTTGCCGCCTTCATCCATAGCCACCAGAAAAGAGTTGGTCTTGAAAATGTCATCGACAGTACTATCGCCTCTACTCGACGCAAGCCGCAACACCCTATCTTTCCCCAGAAGATTCCCCACGGCCTTCTCGTAAATCTCCTTTCTCTCTTCCTCAAACTCTTCTATGAGGCGCTCCGAGAGAGCCTCCAGCCTAGCATCAATGAGAAGGGAAGGAAGATCGGTTATAAAGACTTCCTTGCGTAGGATTTTTTGTGTGGCCACGGCACCAATACCCTTCCCAGGAATCTCTTCCAACCTATACTTTACCTCCTCTGAATCTTCAGAGTTAGTATTCCGTCGATGATGCTTTCGAGCTCTCCAAGCTGGCTCTGGGTTCCAGAGAGCCCCGGCGATATTCGCCGCCGCCTCCGGGGTCGTGAGCAAGCTTATTCCTTCACCAAGATTGTACGTCCCGAAAGTGTAGAGGCAGAATTTGACGTCTTCATCCCAGTCCTCGACTTCAGGGTAGACACATTGCGGCTGTTCTGTCCATGGGCCCCATTCACCAGTGCGAGACGCAGTAGAGTCGTCGACTGGCAGAGGACAGGTGCTACGGCGAACAGCCGTACCGCCGAGCGCCTGGCCGTGATCTGCCGGACATTGGGAGGAAGTTAGCGTTGCTGCCAGTATAGGCGCCGAGAGGAGGATTAACCCTAATAAGGCGGAGTGAAGGTCCATGGCGAAGCCGAAGTGTGATTCCAAAACCGGAGAAGTGGTTCGTTCCACCGGGCAAAACGACGTGGCCAGAAGGATCAGAAATCTCAGGTACCGTGTTCCTTATGTAAGAAGTTAAGGAGAGTTGAAACAGTGTTGAATCGAGTTGGTCCATACATATTTGAGGCTATATGCCTCACATCAAATGATATTATGCGTCGGGTAATTGGGCTGTTCTAGACCAGAAGACAATATTAAAGCCAGTGTGCTGTCTTTATTCCTTTCGTTCTCTCTTTGGCTTTTCACGGGAATAGGACATAGCCCAAGGCCAGCTGGAATGGGCGTTTCACGTTTCCCGTCCGAGCAAAGGCGCGCGCCTGGGAGGTTGCTATACCATCTTCAAATTGACACACACTAACACTGCAAACCGTAACCCTAACCATACAATCCAAGGAGGAAAATATCGTGAAGCAAGACATCATACAGAAAAGAAGAGACGAAAAAAGAAAGGACAGAAAAAAAGGAAAAAGAGAAAATAATGATAACGGACGGAACAAAGAGCAGGTACCCGGCATCTGCATTATTAGACGATAGGAGACAGGAAATTTCAGCGCAGCTGCAGAATACAAACATGACCATTGACGGGATAAGAAAAACTTGGGCTGCGGAGTACTTCAAATGAATGACAGGAGCGAAAGATTCTTGGAGGATCAACTCACTAACGAACGATGTGATGCAAACAAGGGGGTTTGGGAGAGGATTTCAAACCTATGCAGACTCACTTCACGAATAGTTTGGCATCGCATGAGGCCGAGGCGCCTTGCGACAAGTTAGAAGATGCCGAGTGAAGTTCCACGGCTTGTTTTTGATCTTCTCGCCGCAATGCTCGCAAGTAAAAATCTCCTCATCCTGGCCGTGGTTCGTTTTAAGATGAAATTTAATACCCTTGTTATTTGCCGCTCGGTAGTGACACTTCGGGCATTTCGTGGGTGTATAATGTGTTCGAGCATGAGACCTGAGGTTCTTAGTATGTGTAGATATTGTGCATCCCGTGAACGAAGCTCAGCATGTTTTGCAGAAGTTAGATGAGATTATACGGAGGAAGAGACTTACTTGAGTTTGCTCGGCTGCTTATACTCTTTCGTATTTGAGCATGAGATTTTTCTGCCCATGATTTTCCCGCCCTTGATCCTTGCGAACTTGCAACAATAGAACACTTTCCCATTTTCATGAACTTTATAGGTCCATTCTTCTGGGTCAGGCATGGGAACTTCCTCGTATTTATGCTCTCCCCCCCGTGGAACCACCAATACATCGTCCGGAGTCGAGCCATCCTCCCAATACTGATCGCCAACATTGTCTTCCAAGTCCTCGCTATCACCCGCCTAATGAAGGGCGGCAGCGAACTCGGAAGGGGAGTTGGAGATGTTGGTATTGGAACTAGGACTAGCTCCGGCGGCCTCGTATGACTCGGCGTAGTCAGACGGGCTGGTAGGCACACTCGGGGTGTCGAAGTAACTCGCCGGGGTTGAAACATCAACTTCAAGCTCCGGTGGAAGATACCGGGCTAACGATGACAGGTCATCGAAATTGATGTTCTCCCAGTCTTCGTTGATGGCCCACTGGGAATTCATTTTCCAGACTGAGCGGGTGAATGGACGGAAAGAGGTGAAAGTCAACGACCGTTGGGAAAAATGCTTCATATCGTCAGAAACATCCAAGGGAACAGTGGAGATGCGAGGTAGTGTTGCACAATATGTCAGGACGCACAAATAGACGCGAGCCTTTCGGAAGGCTCAAAAACCGAACAAGTGAAATATTATTATCAAAGACAGTCAGGACTCATGAGACTGATCAGTGCAATGTAGCAATGGCACCATCTAATCAATCACCACTTAAATCCCCGATACGGTACACACCCCTTCCTAAGTAAAGTGTTAGCAACGCCATAATAGGAAGAAGTTTCACAAATGGACGAAGTGACTTACTTTCCGCTAAGCGGTAACTGCCATATTCGTGAAGCGCCCTGGCGCGGCGAGGAATGCCTCAGTCATGAACGAGGACTGCCGACCTCATCGGTTTTAATACTTCTCCCACACTTCCCATTACGTGCTCATGGTAGACTCAACTTTCCCCTCTTTGCCCCTCATTTCCCCTCCCCTCTTCTCAATGCTTCTGTAGGCGTCTTACTTGGCGTTAACTTGGTCGTTGTGCTCGGCCTCCAGGCGACCGCGGTTCGCCTGCAAGTAGTGCTGATGCCCGGTCACAGAGTCCCCACCCCTCCTACAATCTTCGCAACTTGTGTGAAAACCATTGGCGATACAGATAATTACAAAAGGGCTCCAGTTGGCTCCTAACGCCATGTTCTGCAAGCCAGCCTGGTTTCGCAGATGGGGGCCGGATGGCCTCAGTGTGGGATTGGCTACTCGACCAGCCAGACCTCCCCCTCTTCCCCCTCCCCCTCCCGGTACGAGTAGTCGTCATTTGGGGGAGCCCCAGCAATGTCTCAGATATTGCTACCTGAAGACCTCAAGTTGCGCAGAGGCCGGGCATGATGCGCTGTTCGCGAACCGCGCCATCTCGCTGGGCCTCCAACTGGGGCTCGCAGGCGCATGAATCTCGCAGCGAATCGAGGCGGTGATTGCCCAATTTCGTCAAAGGCGCAACCACCAAGATCAAAGATGTCTACGAAAATTCCCAATTGCGAATTCGAATGCTGGCTTCAACTCGGCATATATCGATGCAGGTTCACCCAATGGAGGCATTCCGTGTTGTCACGACGGCCGTATATGCGCAGATGCCGACTCGTTTAGAAACTGGTAGAAGATCCGTACGGGTTTCTGAAATGGGAATTATCATATGATGGTTTGTCTACACGCTGTTGCGCAGGTTAAGTCCACTGTTGGTTCAAGTGATGGACCTCCGAGAACAGCCTCCTCTGTCTAGGTTGCTTGTGTGGCCTTTTCAAGGCGAGTGATGTAGAATTATATCAAAGCTCACATCCCGGATTCCCGAGTCTACAAAAGACATAATATATAAATCACAAAATATCTCCCTTGGTTTCGACATAAATTTTCTCATCTCAACCGTCACACAGACAGAATTAGATGGGATTGAATCATTCATGAGATACATCTTGTTCCCCATAAGTTCCCATCAGTTGGCACCTATCCCCAATCTCTTGTCCTTCAAACTTGATATCTCCAGAGAACTCTCCATCCAAAAATGGCTATGGGGAGTATCGGAGTTCTAGATCCTGCTACTCGAGGTATGCCCTCTTGCGATTCACGACGTGATCAAGGACTTGGCTTCCTGGCCTAGTGTCCGTGTCTCAATGCAAGCTAACATATGCAACCTCCAGAAGCGCCGAGGCAGATTAATGAGCTACCTCCTGCGCTGAGAAGACAGTTCTATCCTCCTGTAGTCTTTCTAGACGTCCTCGAAAGGGCCGGCTCATCGAACGAACACAGCATACGTTTGGATCCCGACGTATCGCTTGAAAGGTCTCTGGACCTCGAGCAGATCTTCCGCGGATTTGTCGATAGGCTGGCGCTGATTTGCCAGAATGAGCCCAGTGGAGATACCGTTACGTCGGCGACAATTTTAAAGGAACCAGACAAGGTGCTGTATGTATTCGCCTCAAACTCCAGGCCCAAATCGAAGCACCGGAAGCTACAGGAATCTGTGTCCTTGATCCTTAGGATTTTGAGCTCCTGGACGCAGTCGGGGCCATCAGGACAAAGTGGAAATGAAGCCCTTGTTCTGAATCTTGTTCTGAACCTTGTCCTTGTACTTAATCATTCAAGGATCAAGTCATACCTGAACTGTCTTGGGGGGCATCTGAAGGACTGCATCCAGGCATTGAGGAACAGCGAGAACGGTGGAAAGAGTACAGAGGGTGGTAAGATAATCTATACTGTTTTCTTATTCAATTAGAGGGCCAGCTAACCCTTGTAGATCGCCTTCTCATACCTCTCCTTGAAAACTTGAAGGTCTTGGCCTCGACTGCTCACGAAAGGGCTAAGGCCGATCTCGACTCTGGTAGGTTGCACCTAACAAGACCTCAGGAGATAAGCAGTTTCATTCATCAAAGCTGACGATGTTTTCCTAACTCGACCTAATCAGAGGTATCCAAAAACAATTACCTCTCTGCTATCAAGGCAGTAATTGATTCCATTGATGGAATCTACTCCTCGAGTCAAGTCTTTTATAGAATCCGCCTCTGGCTTGTTAATGAGGAGCGTCTACACAACTCAGGTTGTTGGTACGAGGTCTGTCATATTTCCGAACGGCTAGGTGCCTACAGAAAGGCGGCCGACACTTTCTTACTCGCACGGGAGCTGTGGCCCAGCCTCTTTGACCAGTTTGATGTTCGGTTCATCGACTCTATCTCGAAAGGCCAGTGTCCATTAGTGGGCCCCGCGAAGACTGCCCAGCAGTTTATCCGAGTGTTCACCTCAAATGAAGCAGAGCTGGCAAGATCCAAAGACGAGGTGAACAGGCTCAACACTGTCGGAGACTTCGACGGCAAGCTTGAGGAGAAGTGGAAGAGGAAGAGTAAAACCACCGTTCATGCTGAGATTCAGCTCCATCACTGGCTCGAAAATAATGGTGGGACCGCCCCTCATCGGTTCTTCAACATGTACACATACATCGGCTCAAGCAAGCCCACCTGCAAGCTGTGTGCGTACTACTTCGATGAGCACCCCACCGATGTTAAGGTTCGAGCTTCACACGGGAATGTCTACTCGGCGTGGGCATACCCGCCGGTCTACGAGGACCAAGGCGAGAAAGGCCAGGAAATTCGCCGAAGGGTGATGCACAGCATGAAGAAGAGAATTGTGGCCGACATCTTCCGTCTGTTGACGGAGAAGGTTGGATATCGCAGAGCTCACGACTCGACCGACCGATGGCAGGAAAGCGTTCGGCTCCCACCTCGTGTCAACACAGATATCATGTCAGACTATTTGGACTTCATGTCCGATACAATGGACAATCTGAGTCTTGCTGGTGAGCCCGACATTGATACAACCCTCTCAACGCCAAGACGGAAAGAAAGAGGCTCGAATAATACAGACACGCCTTCGCCTCGACTTTCGATACCGCAAGAGACGGTTGTCCCTCCACCTCGTTCCGAGGCAGATACCATTGCGAGATATTTTGACTTCATCTCGGATACAATGGATAACCTGAGTCTTTCTGGTGAGCCGGACGTCGAGACGGACGGCGTACCTGATAGCTGGGAATAATACAGAGGCTCGGATACGGACACACCCTCTACATCTCAGCTTTCGGTATCCCAACTGGCTTCATCTACATCTGCGGATGGCGAAGACATACTCGCCACCGAGACTGAAGCAGAGTCCGATAGCGGTCGAGGGAATGGTATTCCGCTCCATCTAGCCGGGTTGAGATCTACATCATTTTCGACCCGCGGATCGTGAATGCGACGCCTTCCACTCCGTCATCCTCGCTATTATTCCATCACCTTTCTTAACCCTTCAGGTGGTCAAAAAATAGCGAGGGCGTTGGAGCGGAGCGCGTTGTACTCACGATCTGTCAATAAACCGAAGCTTAGGCTTCCTTTCTTTCTAGCGGAAAGATAAGAGCCTTACAGCTGCACCTGTCACGCCGGTGGCCCTACCGGTAGTACGCATTGCGCAGTCGAGGGAATTTGAGCCCGCTGAATTGGGACGCATGCGTAAACTACTAGAACATCGCATGCGCCCAATGCAGCGATTGCTCAGATTCCCTCGACTGCGCACTGCTCGTGTAGCTTAGGAGCTTAAGAGCAGGCTGAAAATAAACAGCCGGGCAGGCGCATAGTGCTTGTTTAAAAAAAAAAATGAGATGGTGGGAAGAAAGGGGGGGAGGGGAGGAGAGCGAGGAGAGAGGGAGATCGAGAAGAAGGGGGTGGAATTCTTGGGAGGGGAGGGTTTTCACTTCTGGCATTTCATCAATCATCCCATGGGATGCCGTCCTGTCTTTACGGTTCTGTGATTATTATTATTATTTTATTTGAATACATTGAAGTTCTGTACGATCCCGATTCAAGATTACCTTGAACGGTGAATATATCGCATGTAATAGAGAGAGTCAGGTTAACTCTGACCTTCGCCATCGAATGCGTTGTATTCGCCAAGCTGCGGACCGCCTGCAGTCATCTGTGATGGGAAGCCAGCGCTGAGGTCAGCGTTTGGCAAGGGCCAAAACTCCCATCCAGGGTAAGCTTGCTGGGAGAAGTCTGGCAAGTAGTAGTTCGAAATGTCTTCGTGAGCCTTGTTACCAGACGAGGCATCGAGTTGACAAATGCATCCGCCTGCGTCTGCCGTGCAATTATGATCCGCATCACAATGCAGAGAAATTCCCGAATCGCGGAAGCCGGCTTCCGGGCTCGGGATATAGGACTCAGGCTGTGCATCCGCCAGCGATGAGGTATCACCGGACTCGCTCATGGGAGGTAGTGAAGGGGACGGCTGAACCCGAGTCTGGGAGGAGAGTCGGTTCCGCTGGGGGGCGAGCCTGCGTAAAGGGATGGGTGCCCCTGGTACGGTATTAGTTCTGGAGTTGGAGCCCGTTTGGGCGGTGGGCTCGAGGGATGGTGGTCTTGTGGAAGAGGATCGTCGAGTGGAGATGTTTTGAGGCCGCCTGGCCACCGAGAGAGACGAGGAGCCAAATCTGCCTTTACAGTTTCGCAAGGCGAAGGCTACGTAGACGTCGACGACGGTTTCTAGCGCTCGAAGGATCTGGAAGCGTCGACCAGGATCGAGATCGGGGACATGGGAGAGTTCCCTTTGAAGCCCATCGCAAAGGATCCCGGTGGCTTTCTTTAACTCGTCTTTGACTTCGTGGTGTTCGATAACGGGCTCAAATTCTAAATAATTGTTAGTGGGAGAAATATCAAGCATTGATAGAAAGTGTAACTAGCACATACCTGGTTGAGGGACGTCGGGATCTGTTGGAAAGATGAGCCTGCAAATCTGCTCCCAGGTTTGTATCTTGCCATTTGCCTTCCTGTCGACGAGAGTCTTGCTCATCTCCTCCGTGATCCCATCCTCGGGATCTTGCGTTGGCTTATTACGGCCCTCAGGTTCGCACATTTGGTCCTTCGGCAATTCTGAATGTCTATCGAGAGCCTCTTCGGAAGGAAATCCCTTCTTACACCGGCGACACTGATGCATCACGGCGGCTCCTCGGCGATGCCATGTCTGGATGTGGCGCCTAGAATTTTTTACTGTTAGCAAAGCTACGTGAAGACACGAATATTGTTGCCGTTCTTCTTACTTGAGCTCGGGAATGCCGATGATGGGCTTTCGGCAGCAGTTCTCATAGTCGCGGATATTGAAGCGCAGTGGATTGCGCTTCCTGTATGGGCAACTGAACGCAGACTGCTGGGTGGCTGTCTTGGCCCTCTTCCGGCTCATATCGTCGGGTGAGAGCAAGTCGTCCCCGCCATTCCCGCCTGGCTGATCGTTCGTAAAATCGTCGCCACCATCCCCGGCTTGTTGAGAAGTGCGTTTGCGGCTATTTGACCCTCCAGCTCCTCTCTGTTCTGATGAGCCCATGGAAGTTGTGCCCGAATTATCCCACGATGAATTATCTCCAGGAGAGGCTTGGTAATAGACACTATTTGAAGTCCAGCCATGCTGGTGGGCAACAACATCGATATCCTCCAGGCATCTAATGACTGCATCCAGAATCTTAAGAGGTACTCGCGCATTCGAGGACTCAACACCATACGCTTCTCGCAAAATGGAATGGCCTATCCTTTCCACAACAGCTGGATCGTAGCTGTTACCGTCAGGCGGAGCATACCATGGTTCGGGGAGGCACTCATGTTGAGGACGGACACAGCTCTCCTGTTCTAAAGATATTTCCTCGTGGGGCGGACTCCGAGAACCCCTGAGACGACGATGTAGGGGCTTGTCAGCAGCCTCTTGCGTATCCGAAAGTGACGACCGGGGTGGGAATAAGATCAAGCTTCGATGGCTGGGGAACGTCGGAAGAGATTTTGTTCGGTTGTGAACTTTGGCACGGGCTTCCAAGAGATGCGATCGGAACTGGGCGAAAGTAAGAGGCGCAGGAGAAGTGGGAGATGCACTCAAGTGAGATGGGTCGGAGCCCCCGCGGGGTCTAATCCCTCTCTTCCTTGAGCGGCGTAACCTTATCGGAAGGCTCAGGGTTTGAAATTCATTGGGCTGAGGTGAAATAGGTCTTGGGCTCTCCTCGGCGCCGTCAGACTCCTCCATAATGACATGTATTTGAGGAGAGAATGGGCGGCGGTGATGCGGGACAGCATCAGGATAGACCGAATCCAGCGGTTGGGGCAAGTCAAATTCCTTGTAGAGCCCGGCTTCGTGTTCGCTCAAGAAGGTTAACGGGCTCCCCGGAAACGTTCCTGGGGTACTCGGAGTGGACGCGATGCTGGATGCAGAGTAAGTGAGCGACTCCGCACAAGAGCTTGTCGAGGACGGGCTCCGACAGTGACCCAGCGCATCGTGGCCGAATCCCGCACTTGGTGATGGGAGCTCTTCTATCTCGCTAATAGAAGCTGCTAGGCTTGAGCTTCTTGTCCGTTTGTGAAACGGCATTGCTGGACGTTTGGGGGAATCGAGCCACGAGAAGGGAATGGCGTGGAAATAAGGAAGCTCCTCATCTTCCGTAGGATGGGCCGGATGCGCAGACATGTGGATAAAGAGGCAGCAGGCACCTAAAGATGACTTGAAGTGGGTATAGGATTTGTCGGATGAAGCTTTGGAAGTAATAATGAGGTTGCTAATTGATTGGCGATTGGTTTAAGGCAGCAGGTAGTTTGAAAGTGTCGATGGATCACAAGAGATCAACGAAAATCAGGTTGCAAGAATGACAAGAAGGACAAGAATGACAGTTCTTCCCGACGTCCCTCGAGAAGTCAACGAAAGCGGGCTCTCCACCTGCGCGCGGTGTGTGGTTCGCATCCCGTCTGTCGGCAGGCAGCCAACGTCATGTCAAGAAGTGGAAGAACTGGCGCAGGCCGCCTTCTTCCCTCTCATACATTATTAGCCCGGTAGCCCTGATCCTGCAGCAATTGAAGATCGCTGATTTGCTTATGGAGATCACCATGAGCTGCTGATGGCGGGTTGGCCTTGTCTTTCATTGGCGCTCCCGACAAACCCCTGCAGTAGATGGCTCTCCCGTTTCAGGGGACATTGAGAAGACGATGGGAGGGCTCGGCTGGCTCCTTGGAAGGCAGGCCCTCGATCAAAATACGACCAGTCGGCGAAATCAAGGGTTTCGAAACTCGAAATTACTTCGTTTGGTGGAAACATTGTGTTCATGAGATGTTCCATGACAGTTCGCAGGGCTGCAGGGGTTGTCGCTCCCCACCCCCGACCCCTTCTTCCCGGGTCGGCGTCCCTGAAGACTTGCCTCTTGGTGCAATTGTTCATGAAGCACTGACTGCATAGGTGGCAATCGTCTTGAATTTGATCGTGAGTGTGGTCTGAGTCTGATGGTGAAGTCCATCGAGTCGTATAGTGGGACTGTTCGGAATATAAAGGAGGAATGAATCTCTTCTGAAGAGAGATGGATGATGAGAGAATCTAAAACAAAATTTCCAATATCAATATTTTCGATAGAAACCAAACCAAGCTTGCACGCACGAATGGCTGATCGTCGCGACTCAATGCCGCTGTCCAGCGGCTGCACATCAACGTATGCAACCTGGTCCAACGCCCCGACGCCCGCCTGCCAGCCACATCCAGATTGCTAACCCCGAGTGTCCAGTAGCAGCAGCAGACCCGTAGATGGCGGCGCTAGTGGCATGCTGGACGCCTTCATGTATGACACGTCGTCGATCCAAGAACGGCTCTTGTTCCCTTCATCTGCAGCCTGTCAATCGTCGAGGAATGCGAGCGTCTTGGCCGTGATCTCGCGGTGTAACTCTTTGATGAATAGCAGCTCCAATAGCAGCTCCGGGGATTCTTCCGATCTTGTTCTCTCGGAGTGAATAATTCAGTGGAAGCAGTGGGGAGGGTCCGGCCTGGACCGACCAAGCAAAGCTCCCCCTTTCCCCTTTCACAGGACCACAGCCAGCGATGGTCCTCAATCCCCAATCCTGCCAGCCAAACCTCGAATTGTATCCGCATCCGACTCTTCAGACCTCGACCTGTTGCATGCGTCTTCAAGCATCTTCATGAGTCAGCTTGCATCTCTATCCCCGGATGATCACGAATTGGAACCAAAGAATGGGAATAGATCAGGCCAGTGTCTCTGCCGGGCCAAATTATTTCCACCACCCAAAGCTTCCCCGAAAGAGAACCGCAACACCACATTGATCCCGTATAAGTACGACCCAACCCTCCCAAAGTCCTCCCATCAACACCTCACAGATGCATAAAGACGGAAGCGAACCATAAAATGCACTCGAATATATAATCAAACCTCCCGGGAAAGTAGCCGGATGACAAAGACGGGGCGCGCCGCTGAACAAATGCAGCTCTCGGCGAAGGAGATGCAGCTCTTCGCAGGGTGGAAGAGCATAAGCCCGGACTGATTAGACGACCGACCTGGCAGTTGCTTCTTGAACTTCTTCGGACTCCTGTTTGAGTGCTGAGCGAACAAGAGAAGGGGGGAGATTCTCCAGAGGAATGCGAAGTATAAAGGAGCCCGTAAGGCCGTGCTTCGGGCAGGGCACTTACACCCAGAGACTCATCGTCGCCATCAAACCTAGTTTCGAGGATTTTTGTTTCTCAAAAAATCCCAGCTCCATAAATAACACTATGCGTCTCTCGCTCGCCGTCCTCGTCGCCTCCTTCACGGCCGCCCTGGCCGCTCCGGCTCCCGAAGCCGGACCAAACACCATCGAACGACGCGCTCCTTCTTGCAACATCGCCAGCGATGCCTGCTACATCAGCTGCGCTGGTGGAAGCGCATACCTCAACTGTTACGGTTCTTACGTATGTCACATCAATGACACATTACACCTTGTTAATCGCCAGTCATGGCCCGCCGTACTAACGGATCCATCTCGTGGGCGTGTAGTGCGTGCCTACTGGAACTGCTGGCAATTATGGATACTGCGAATGCAAGTGCCGTTACGGATAGATCCCGGCAGAGGATATTCACAGTCATATAAAATGAGAAAAGAAAATAAAATGTATTCCTTGAGCACTGTATTGTCCCCGTCTAATTCGGTATATATGTTATATCAAGATCTCGAAGTGGATCATAACACGGCTCGAGCATCCCTCCAGAGTAGAAATGATGCGCAAACGCCATTCGCAACAGCCCGCCTGAGCTGCTCCTAGTCATAAATAATATGCCCAAACCCAAATCAAAGGATGTAAACTTAGAAGAGATGAACCCCCTCTACCCTCGCCGAAAAGGAAGAAAAATAAAGTTTCATGATGGGTATCATAACGTGATGTTTCCCCTTCAATATCACTCGTTTATAAGAAGAAATGCAGGAAGAGAAAAAAGAAATAAAGACAGAAAAAAAAGGTGACTCCTCACCATCCCTGATACAGCCACCATCCTAAGATGATGGCTACCATAAGCGTACCAAGGATCAACGCCCCCTCTTGAGTACTCCACAGAAACATACTCCATCCGGCCATTACTTCCTTCTTCCTTGCTGCTGCTCGTCGCTCCCAGGCCTCCGGGTCGATTGTCACAGGCAACTTCATGCGAGGATCCAGGTTCCATTCGGCCACCGTTGCTGCGCTGACACCATCCTCGAGTTCCTTCGGAGGGATTAGGTCTACCTTGTCGATTACAGGAACCTCCACCCGGAGGAAAACGGGCCGGTGGTCGCTCGATGATACAACCGGCATGCAGTCATAGCCATGAACTTTCATCTCGGGAGTCGCCTTTGATAGGCGGGCCTTGGTCCACGGCGCGATGTCGAGGTAAAGAATCCGATCGGTCCAGGAAGGATACCTATGCGGCGCAAATTTCCAGCGGACATTGAGAGGGTCTCTTAAAGTAGACGACTCGGCGGGCAAAATGTCATACTTGTACGTTGGGGGAAACTCGATTCTATGCTCCGAGAGTCCGTGAAGGGCCCGACCAGAAAGGCGCTCCCGAGTGAGCTGGTCCAAGGGCAAGAACTGCGGGTAATAGTGCTCAGACTCTGGGTCCAGGCTTGGGAAGTCCGCATCTGGCGGGGGTGATGTAGCAGATATCCGGTAGTTCAAATCTCCACCGACGAAGAGATGCGATGTGGGTTTGAAGACCGAGATGTCATGCAGTCGCTGTTGCATCAAGATACTCTCCTCATTAACTTGATTGTGCAAAAGACGTACGGCCTCTTCAACGCTAGCACGTCCATTCCCGCCCTCTTGAGCGTCTGCCGAGGACGAAGCGTCAGTGGACGAGGAGCCACTTGGCTTCTTAGGCTGAAGGATCTTCTCCGGATTGTCAAAGGTCATGCTTCGCATGATCGCTGCCCAATTCGCGTTCCGCCTGGCAAGGTTCCACTCCATGGCAGCAAGATGCGTCGCGACAAAAGTTATCTCTGAACTCTTGTCACTTCTAACTCCCTCGTACACGATCCGCAGACCGACGGCACCCTTGTTTCCCATCTCTGCGGCGCCGAAGCCGACTTCTGCCTCCTGCACGTCCGCCACGGTTTTTGGGTCCCGCGCAAAAAGGAGTATGGCGGTCATACCGACATTCTTCGATCGCACGAGCGTATACACCGGCGGCGCCACCAGGCTCGCGCGGTTGAGGAGTGAGATGGCCCCATCACCGCCGGGAGCATCTTCCGGAGCCTCGGGGTTGTTCAGGACATCGGCGGCGAGGTTAAGGGCCTCTTCGTAGCGTGTGAGGTAGGGGTTGAGAAAATACGATCCGATAAAGGAATACGCGATCGGGGCTACTTCCTGAAGCGAGCTAAGAAAACCAAGAATACGAGTGATTAGCAAACAATCGGCTTGCGAAACACAGTAATCCCGTGCTCGAATACGACCAAGATGGCGTCGTCATTCCCTAAAAGTACCCCGCCGCCACCATCGCGTGACACGATCGAAGGGTTGGACTCTCTGTCTTGGAAAGAGGGTGGGTGTGTCACGGGGTGCAAAGCAAGCAGGAAAGACTCACAAGACTACGAGATCCGGCAGCTCCGCCCGCTGTTTCAGTGCGGTATGGAGATGGGTCGCAAATACGGGCACGTCGATAAAGTTCTTCGCGCAGTTGAAGGTGAGGAAGAACACGTCGACGGCCGTCGAGGGGGTCATGGTCGAGGCGGACGAGGACCGGCGTTCACCAGCAGTAGCAGACACAGGAACGGAAACAGAGGCGATCTTGTCTGCGGTTGCTGGCGCTGGTTGGGCGAGACCTGGAGTTTCTTGGGGGTGGGGCGCTTTTGTGCGGCGGAACATTCCGGTTCAGCAGCCTGGCTGGCGTGGATTTTCAGTGGCTGGAGGTTCTGGTGTCTTTCGATTATAGGCGCTATTACTGCCCAACAAAGTGAGAATTTCCAGACGGCCTGGCCTTTCTCCGTGTAATTGTTCAATTGGGGTTTAGCCCAGCTTGGAGGGGGGTTATTTCGGGAAGAGAGCAAAGTAAAGTACTTGTCGTCAATCTCCTCTCGCCGAGTTTGTGGTTGCACGGATCTCAAAGGGGGAAGATGGCACGAGCGGCGGATCATTGCAATTATATAGACGAATGTGTCAAGCTTCACACCTGAATCCTCCTTATGCAGTAGCTCCTTCTTGTTCATTGTTCACGCGTTCCCTCCTTCCGCCTCCAAGTCGATGCAGGCAGCAGCTGCCCTCGACTAATCTGCCTCCACTTGTGGAAGGAGGGAGCCTCAAGCTAGAAAGCCGCGTGATGACTTGTCCCAATGCATCGGTTGATGGATTGATGATATTCGGTTGTACAGCCACGAAAGCTCATCCTCGATATCCACGATTTAGGAGGGGTTGGAATTGCAATGGACCCTGCTGACCCTGCTGACCCTGCCCCTTGCCTCAACTGTATGTCCGGTAGGCTGGGAGAGGAGAGGAGGGGAGGGAGCTGAATCCATCTGTAGGAGGCTGCGCTAGCCTAGCATCCGGACCAGAGCCTGGCTAATAAGCGACTAGAAAGACCCTTGGGCATTCACAGCCACGCTTCTGTGGGGAACGGGGAACCTCTTCTCGAAGAGGCTGGCTTATAAGTTATGACTGTTGCTTTCAAAATGGATTATTATATTTTCTGTTGGCTTTGCATCAAGCTCTAGAAATTATCTACAGGGGTCCGTAGCTCTGTCCCCCGCCAGCTCCTGGCGCGAAGACAGCCACCACTCACCGAGTCTCTCGATATCTGCAGGTTCCAGCCAAACCCGTCTCATCTCCCAGACCTAATCTGAGACTGGAACCCATCAACGGTTTCTAATATTCCTTTCTGACTCATGAACCCAGATCAGAGACAGAAGTAGGTCTAAAAATCTCTAAAATAATGGTCATACTTCGCCGCCATCTCGTCGGTATAAACGACGCGTCGTCCGTCGTCTTCGGGGTATCGATCAAAACACTGCGTGTCGTCCGGCGCCTTGATCGGAGGGATGATTGGACCATTGGTCCGCCGATGATATACATCGTCCCAATTCACGCCGTGGAAGAACGGGTGTTCTTTAATCCTCGCTGCGCCTCCGCTTATGTTGCCTAACCTCTTGGATCGGTCCACTGTGCAGAACTGTCGGATGAGATCTTTGGCTTCCGCCGACAAGGCCGGTTCGCTGGGAAAGACAACAGCCTTATCCACGATCCTAGTATCGTCGCAGCGGTGTGACGCTGGTGGTTAGCACAGCCCACTTACACCCTGCAGTGGCTGACGAGATGGCTCCATGCAGCATTTTGATAGCTTCTAGGCTAGGTCCGGCGGAAGAAGGGGAAATACGACTCACTGTTTGTAGATCTCGATGGGATTCTGGTGCCAGAATGGCGGATATCCCGTCAAGAACTCGTATAGTAAGATCCCCAGAGCCCACCAGTCAACTGCTGTCGTATGCCCCTTGTTCTGGATCACCTCTGGTGCAAGATACTCTGGCGTACCGCAGAGCGTGTATGTCTCGCCGGGCCTGTCTCCTTCACGGCCGAGGCGTTTCGCGAAGCCAAAGTCTACCAGCTTAATATGGCCATCCTTATCGAGCAAGAGGTTTTCGGGCTTTAGATCTCGGTAGGCGACCCCGCCTTGCGTTTCGTGGAGGTACTCCAAAACGAGGACAAGCTCGGCTATATAAAATCGGGCAGTAGGTTCATCGAAACGCCGCATCCTCCTCAAGTATGTGAAAACCTCTCCACCAGGAATATAGTCGAGCAACATGTAGACGCTGTCGCGGTCGGAAAACGAGGCTATAAGTCGCGTAATGAAAGGGTGTCCGCTCACGTCGCTCAGGACAGCACGTTCGTTGCGGACATGGTCCAGCTGTTTCAACCGGATAACTGCGCAGAGAGAGGTTAGAAAGGAAACTTGGTGGTTGGACTGACAATGGCGACGTGCAGCGCGCGTGCAGCGCGCAGCGGCAGCCATAAAGCCTGGGGATAGGGCGAGCGGTGACATCAACGGATCGAGTTACCTTCAGATTTGCGGAGTATTTTTAGGGCATATACGCTGTCATGGTCGTCTTCGGGGGCGTCGGCGGGCTTCACGAGACATACTCGAGCAAAGGTGCCTAGGTACCGAAGGTGGTTAGCTGATCCTTGGAGACAGGCACCTCTTGTGAAATAAAGAGATCGCGAACCCGTTCCCAGAGTCCTTATGAGGCGGAAATCCCTCAGAGACACCTTGGGCTGACCGTCGCTCGATCGTGACGCTGATCCGGCTCCGTTTTGATGCGCATCGCTAACTGCACCAGCTCCGAAGGGCTGCGCTATCGCCGCGAGGACGGGAGCGGCAGCAGCGACGTCGCTTGGCATTCGAAGACGGCCGAAGGTTTTATCGAACTTGGAACGAATGGAGCCGGCAGAGAGCCGAAAGGGGTTCGAGCTTCGAGACGTCGTGGTGGCGGGTTGAGGATTCGGGCGCTCAGGCTCGACAGGGACCCATTACAGGAGTCTCCTGCGAATACCTTGGGCGCTGCGAAAGTGGTGGCCGAGCCAGAGGTTTAGGGGAGGAGGAGAGTTTAATAGCGTCGGATTGACAACACAATGGAATCCAATGCGATGCGTCAAAAGGTCAAGGTTTCTCTTTATTCGGGGTCGGCTGCGTCAATTGCGAATGTGATGTGATGTGATTTGATGGAGGGTCTCTCGACTAGACTCTCCAGCTGGCGCGGGACTCGAGCATTAGAGGGGTGACTTCGGTAAGGGGTGGCATGGTAGCTTCAGCGGCTAGAGGAATTAGGAGGGGAGACAAGACGATGGAAGGGACGGAGCCCACCGCTCGGCCAATCCAAGGAGATTAAGGATGGATTGACAATGAGCGTTGGGACTGTAGAGGAGAGTGGTTTCGAATCGGGCCGGGCATTGGAGATATTTAAGGAATGGTGCGGAGGCAGACTGCCAAGTCCCTGCTCTCTCTCCTTCGTACCTCTGCGGCTGCGTCCGATCAAGGTTAAGTTCCATGTCCCGAGCTCCGTGTTCGCGGGGGGTTCGCGATGGCACGGCGGGGTACTCATCCTCACGACAAGTCAAAGTACGAACTACGAAGTAAACTCCCCAAAAGTGTCTATCCGAATCGGACCAGTTTCTGTTGGTGCAATTGCTTACCTCGTATGCGTCCTTCAGCACCCGATAGAACTCGATGCCAGCCATGATTGGCTTAGTGCGCAGCCAAGAGATATGACGCAACAGTTCGAGGCGTGATCGCGCACCCTCTCCTGCTTGTTCTGCACCCGAGCCTTTTGATAAAGTGAATTGATCTTGCTAGCGGCTTCTTGTGGTCTTTTTCGAGTGCTTTGTACAAATAGACTTATCGATCAGAATATGTCCCTTGGTCACCTCATGTTCCGCTGGAAAAGATCTCGCTCAATAGCTCAAAGCAAGCAAGCGCTTGCAGACCGCACCTCGCTTCTATCGTCTGTCGCGCAGGCGGAGCGTCGGTTGATGTTGATGCCGTGAGGTTGGAAGGGGAAATCCCCGGATGGATCAGATCAAATGAAGCCGAGCACGCGGCGTTCCAATAATAAGATGGCAGGCGATACTCGGGGATCCCGACCGATTTCGAAGTGCATGTCTCTCATGTCGTACTTTGGGAGTTTAGATTCTCCTGCCCTTCCAGGCGACAAACCGATGCATTGCAACAAGATGTTGACGTCGTTGTACCACCCTACTGACACAAACCGAGAGCCTCGAAAGGGAATCCATGCCTGTCCATGCACGAATAAAGAGCCCGCGTAATGTTACCCAATGGTGCGAATAGAGCGCAACGGGCCGACTGATAAGAGCTGCACCTACTAACTATCACTATGATGCGGTTTACCAAGCAAACGGGTCGGCACCTCCGCTGCCCCTATTGCCCTATTGGCGATTGCCGAGCAGGGGAGAAGAGATTGGGAGCTACACTGGAATAGGAAACGAATTGTTTTCGGATGAAAATCATATCATGGCCATTTGCTATCGTCAAATTGACCAGGACATGAGCTTCCAGACTAGGCGGGGTGACATGAGACATCGCGTTGTAGAGCAAACACTGATTCCTTTGGTGGCTGACCGAGGACGACATCGGATGGACTAGCATCCCAGGAGGTAGGTAGATGAGAGATGCAAATGACTTTCTCATGTTGGGGGGGGGATCAATCCTGAGCACGATATCGAAGTTACCTATCAATCAAAGTCTAAAGGGAGCTGGCTCTCTGAACCCATTTGATCTACGAAGTGCTCTACCCGATTTCGCAGCCGAGAGTCCCGCCGCTATTAAGCCGGAATCATCCAGTGTTCAAGCTGAGAGACCATTAACAGTGGTAATGCTGGGACGCTGTTAGAGCCGGCAGAGTAAGCACAGGCACAGGTCATCAGCAGGATCAAATCCAAGTGCAGGTGCAGTCTGATGCTGCGTAGTCACGGCTAGCAATATATACTTCTGTTACCTGCAATATGCACATTTTTTACAGGTACCATAGATATAGAGGTACCTCAATTTGCCTTGCTGCACTAGACTCCAGGTTATTAGTGGGATTGCTCAATTGTCCTTAGTCTTACCGCCTAGCCCCACCCACTGAGCGAATGGACTGTCTGGTGGGTTGGCTCTGGCTGCTCCTGCCACAAGGCTGCCTCTGCCGCATCTTCAATGCTCCCTTGACCAATTCCAGCTGCAGGTATTGCGAATGCCAGCATTCGAACTGTTTCCTGCCCCTCCACGATCATCTCGACTTTCATACCGATTTTCTAAAGTGTCCATTTCTCCTTTTCCATTTCATTCTTTTTGTTTCAACCGCCTTCGCCTGTTCCTCGACCTGTCGCTCTTGGTTTAGCTACCCGTCGCCGTTACTGTTGTGATTCGTTTGCCCCAAGGCGCCGGCAGCTCAGGTCGCTCAACAACCTTCCCCCCCCTCTTACATCCTTCACCGTGATGACCGCGGGCCGAGCCCACTGCGAGCCATGTTGAACAACTTCACGAATTTCGTTCAAAAGGCTCAGCAGCTGATCGATTCCACCCAGGGGTTGAATCTTTCCGACCCAGACCGAAATCCGTCCAAGGCCGTCCTCTTCCAGAGCCAGTTCCGTCTCCCTTCGTCCCAAACGCCGCTCCACGAAATCAATGCCGAGTTGACTATACCTGCCTCCAATGTCACCCACGGGGACAAGGCCCAAGATGCTGGCTGGCACTACGCTGGAAAGCTTCACCTCTCTGAATCGTTCATGTGCTTCTCCACCACTCCGAGCAGCTTCGTTCACAGCGCCAGCACGACAACGTCATCGCTTTTCACCGCCCAGGCATACGGCGGCGGCCCCAGCGGCAATGGATTCACATTTCCTCTATGTGCGATACGCCGGGTAGAGAGGCTTAATAGCCAGAACTTCCAGGTGGGCATATTTCCCTCTCTCTTCTTTCTCTCTCTCTCTCTCTCTCTCTCTCTCTCTCTACTCTCTTTCCCCTTGCCTACGCCATAGCTAGGCACTCTCTCCCTCGTTTGCTAACTCCCCATCACTCACCCAGTTCGCCCTCGCGATAACTACGTGGAACGGCTTTATGCATGACCCACCCAAGGCAAAAGACGGGACCAAGGACACTTCGAACGTAAGGGAACAACGGATAACCATACATCTGGCCAGCACTCGCCAGGCTTGCGAGAGGTTCTGCGATGGCCTCAAAAGGGGCCTGCGTGCCAACGTCGTCAATGTCGCGAAGATGAAGCGGGTGTCCACCCAGTGCTACTCCGAATATTTACTACGTACCGAGGATAGGAAGAATGCCGACCCTCCCGACGCAGGCCTTGGTATGATATTTCGCTACCCAGGCGATCCGAAAAAGATGCGGGATCGAGCCAAAATGCGTCTTTGGGGCGAGTATCTAAGGGACAATGGAAGGAACCTCACTTTGATCCGACAGCCCACCTTTCACAAGCTCATCCGTGTCGGTCTGCCGAACCGCCTTCGAGGAGAAACCTGGGAGTTGACGTCTGGGTCCATCTATCTAAGACTGGAGAACCCCACCCTTTATACCGATACTCTAACGAAATTCTCCGGAAAGGAATCGCTCGCGATTGACGAGATCGAAAAGGACTTGAACCGTAGCTTGCCGGAATATCCTGGCTTTCAGAGTGAAGAGGGTATTGGCCGTCTACGGAGAGTCCTGACCGCCTACAGCTGGGTCAACTCTGACGTTGGGTATTGCCAGGCCATGAATATTGTTGTGGCCGCGCTACTTATTTACATGTCTGAGGCCCAGGCCTTCTTCCTGCTCTCCGCCCTGTGCGATCGGCTCGTCCCGGGTTACTACTCGACGACCATGTACGGCACCCTTCTCGACCAGAAGGTATTCGAGTCTCTTGTCGAGAAGACCATGCCCATTCTCTGGGAACATCTCGTAAAGAGCGATGTCCAGCTATCCGTGGTCTCTCTGCCCTGGTTCTTGTCGCTCTACATCAACTCCATGCCTCTTTACTTTGCCACTCGTGTCTTGGACGTGTTCTTTATTGAAGGACCCAAAGTCCTCTTCCAAGTTGGCCTTGCGATATTAAGGATAAATGGCGAGGAGCTCTTGGATGCGACGGATGATGGTGCTTTTATCTCTGTTCTCAAGTCCTACTTCTCTCGTCTCGATGAGTCGGCTCACCCCAAGTCGGAGAATCCCAAACTCAGGGCAGTTACTCGGTTCCAGGAGCTCCTGGTTGTCGCTTTCAAGGAGTTTTCCGGCATCACGCACAGCACCATTACCGACCTTCGGTTAAAGAACAAGGATGCCGTTCTCAATAATATTGAGAATTTCGCCAAGCGCACAGCCATTCGCAACCTCGGTCCCGACAGCAAGCTGCTTAGCACGGAAGAACTCGGTGCGCTATATGATAGGTTCTACGGTGTACTCTACGAACGCCAGCAGCGGATAAGGATTGTCCAAGAGGAACAGCGTCGCAAAGCTAAATCGAATCGCGGACGAGTCACAGACCTGTTTCCCGGTGCGCACACGCAAGATCACAGTATAGAAAAGGGTAGAGTCGGCCTCGGCCCCAGCACAAGTCTCATGGACTACGACGCCTTCCGCGAGTTCCTCGCCGGCATCTCGAAATGGGCCATCGCAGATACCCCGCCAACCCCGAGAAGGGACACTTTCGCTGACCGAGATAAGAACTCGTACTACCAGCGTTCAAGGAGACCTTCTGAAGCCCTTTTAGGCCCATGGGGTAGCGGGCCCGAACCGGCCGACCACGAATTCCTGCAACTGCTGTTCCGGAAATGGGACGTGGACAACAGCTCGGCACTGACGCTCCAGAATGTGGTAACTGGGCTCGCAAAGATCAAGTCTAAGCGCGATATCATGGCCACGATCAACTACTTCTTTGATCTCTACGACAATGATGGTGACGGAAAGGTGGATAGGGAAGGGATTTTGCGAATGTCCGAGGCACTGCTCTTCCTCTCGCGGCGAGGGCTCGAGGGCTCGCTGAGCGTTTCTGCTGTTAGCCCGAACGGAGAGGCAGGCGGCAACCCGAGCACGTCGCAGCTCAGTCTCCCCGGAATCTCGCATAATGAGAAATTCCTAGGTAGCGTCAGCGCCTTCATACGGCGCTGCTTCGAGTATGCCGACCCGGATCATCCGAAGAACCTAGAAGCAAGCGACGAGATGCCAGAAACTCCCGAGATTGACAATACGTTCTCTATCGGCGATGACGACGATGAGGATGACGATGATGACCTCCTCGTTTCGTCTCGACCAGGTTCCCCGACAGGCGCCCCGCAACCTGCAAAGAAGCCGCCTGCACTATCAATCACAACCGACACGGAACCACACATTGAACGAAGGGCTTCCAAAGCGCATTCCGAGGCTGCAAATGCGGCACTTGACCCTGCCAATCCCTTACATATTACTCTCCCCACATTCCGCATGGTTGTCCTCGCGGATGAGCTACTCGAGCAGTTCTTCGAGTCATCTTTCCCGACCTCCTTCCACATCATCGAGGGTCTCCCGAGCCAGGCTTCCTCCTCTGGGGGATTGACCACATTTGCCAGCCTGGGCTTCGGAGCCCGGGGTCCCGCTGCCAGTGCACCCGCCCTTGGCGGAGCCGGCCGCGGACTACGTGGTGTACTGGACAATATCGTGACGGACGGCATGAGGGTTGCTACGGAAGTCAGGAGAAGGATGGAGGAGGCGCAACGCGAGCTGGAGAAGAACGCCCAACCTGGCCAACGACCATACGCCGATGACGACGAGGAGGATGAGGAGGATGGGGCCGGCGCCGGTGCTGGTGCTGGTGCTGGTGCTGGTGCTGGTGCTAACGCTCGTCGAGGAACGGGCGGTTCGACGCTAGACTTCGAGAGGAGGTCCGTGAGGAGTTCGGATAGGGATTTGCTCTCGGGAGCGGACGCCGAGGCGGCTAGCGAAGGCGAGGGATCTAAGGCAGCTGGCGTGTTGTCCTTATTAGATACGGATCCGGGACTTAGCGGGCCGGGTTCGGCGGGGAAGGGCTTGGTGGAGTTTGACGGGAGGAATTGAAAAGGGGTAGGAATCATTACCAGGATGATGTGATGTGTTGCTATATCTTGTCCTGATCAATCCCTGCCTTTTCTTGGCCCTCCACTCTTTCTTTTGCATGTTTCGGCGTAGTGAGCTGTTTCTCGTTCTTTGTTTCTCTATCTACTTGGGATGGCGCTGTATGGTTATATTGTCTGGAGGAGAGACGTGTGCTTGGAAGTTATAACTCTTGGTAGATTTTAGATTCTACGCATTTTGGTGAGGGGAAGTGAGTTTGAAATTATAAAATCAAAAGCAAGCATCAGAGCCAGTTTTCTTGTTTTATTTTGTCGAGTTGGATTAGACGATATTGGGATTGAGATCACGGAATCGCGGTATCGGATTGTGGGTGCCCGAAGTTTTCATTTCCCCCTTTTCCAAGCCATGACGAGATCGGTTTCTGGGTCGTAGGCCATCGTTAGGACGAATCGACGGGCATTGAAAATATCTCATTCATACATCCATGGCACCATCGGAGAAACAGTCATCTGAGAGCACAAAACGAACATCTCAGTCAAGATACCTCTAAGAACGAAAACATAGACAACATAACAGAGAAGCAATGTCCAAGAGCAAGGCAACTTTGAAATCCGCGTGGTATCATATCAACCATAAAGTCATCATCCCTCCTCCTTCCATATCCCAAAGCAGAGAGAAAAGAAAAGAAGTACAAGTGTCACCTGTTCACATACACACACACACACACATATACACTGCCCTCTCCCTTCCCTCGCTTCCATAGCACCTAAGATATCCATTCCTCGCCCTCCGTGTCTTGCCCGCCCCCACCTCAAACTCCTACCAAACCGAATCTACTTCTCAAGATGTCCGTCGTTGAGCAGCATCTCCAACACGATTTGCATCCCCGGAATCTCAGGATGGGTCATCCCAATCTTTACCGTCGTCTTCGAATCAATCTGCCCAGACGAAGAGGAAGGGATCCCGCCCAGCGCAGAGGTCGTTCCAGTAGGACCCCGCGCGCCGTAATCCAAACACCTGACATCGCGGCCCGCAATGATCTGCCTCAAACGTCCATTCTCGGCGTTGCGCACCTCGACGTAGTCATCATTGAAAAGGACGAGGTACTGCCCGCAGAGCGTGGCGCCCTTCGCCTTCTTCTGCTTGCCCGAGTATTCCATGATGAGCGTGCGGCTGACGTCGCCATGCTTGTCTACGTAGACGGCGCAGTCTTCGTATGCGAGGAGGAACTCTTGGTCGTTGAGACGGAACATGCCCAGCGGCTTCTGGTCCCGGATGCGGCTGGCGATGTTGGCGATGGAGGGTTGCTTGACGTCGGGGATGGACATCGGTTGCTTCTTGTCAAGCGTCAAAAGCTCGAAGCCCTTGGAGGTGGCCACCGCAATGTACGTCTGGAACAGGTTCAAAGAATAGCACTCGGTTGGGAAGAAGAACTCGTCGTAGTCGCGGAATGACTCCGTAGATCCCGATTTCCGGCTGCTACCAAGCCACCTAGACTTCTTCTCCGTGGTCCGGTGGAAAACGGGCTCGAGAACCTTGAAGAAGGTATTGTGGACACCTTCCTTTCTCTTGTAAAAGACAAGCATCCGTTCCTTCATACGTGCAGCAGCAAAGAATGAGACATCCTTGGCAAGACGTTGAGGCGCCCGGCGAGGATTGTCATGTAATGGCGCCGGGAAGTTGGACACGGGAGCAACAACATCCAGTGGATAGGAGATCAGGGATCGGTCAGCGATGATTAAACATACAGAGAACTCTTCTAGCACAGCGATCTGTGTGACGCGCTGAGCGGGTACAGTCTGTAATTGCAACATGTTAGTACTAAAAAGAGAAAAA
>NJFT01000232.1:0-62725 GCA_002221725.1 Scedosporium boydii
ATATGAAGAAGAATAGATGTGAAATGGGGGAGAAATGTGAAGTTGAAGTTGGATGGGCCGAAATGGCGGTGTGGTTTTTGGGGGGGGCCGAATGTGGGGGGGGGCCGGAAGTGGGGTGGGCAACTTACCATCTCTGGCGACGTATCTAGGGAAGTTGTATAGAGGTGTCGTAAGCCGATCCGCAGACCGACGAGCGCAAGAGCAAAGGACCGTGCCCTCATCAGAGTGCGTACCGAGTACTAATCATCTTCAAAGACGTCGAGAAAAAATATCTATAAATATTCAGAGTGATGACCTACTGAAATGGAAATATTTTCGTTCTGTTCTATCTTCATCCTCGTTCAAGCCAGCACGCAGACACTTCCTGCATAATCACAATCCAGAAACTAGACCAAGCAACCATGTCTGCCGAAGCCACCATCAAAGCCCTTGAGGCGCGCGTCGTTGCCGCTGAGCGACTCGCCCAGAGGGTAAGTAGGTACCGTTTATTTTATTTCTTTTGGGGCGGTCTTGACCCCTTCTACACACCCTCCCCAGTGCCTCCGCCCGCGCGGGGATTGCCAGGTCCGCGACCTTTCCCATCGCGAAGCATGTCCGGTGAACCAGTCTGCTAATTTCTCCCACTCTGTTAACCCCAGGCTCATGATCGCGGAGCAGTGGAGAACGTCTTCAGCAAGTACATGCATCTCCATAACGTCTTCCAAGACGAGCAGATCAAGCCCCTCTGGGTGAAGCGAGGCACCTCGGGCATCCACGCCCAGTACACCAATGTCGGCGTCTACACCGACTATGACAACGTCATGAAGTACCACAGCGACCGCCCCTCGCCCAAGGGCAAGCTCATTCTCCACGAGACCACGACTCCCCTTATCGAGGTCGCTGAGGATGGCGAGACCGCACAGGGCTTCTGGCTGATGGCCGGTGTCGAGTCCGGTCTCTCCGACCCCAAGAACGTCGGCGCCATGCCCGAGGACCTCTACGAGCCCCGGGAGAAGGACGTCGGCGCCCAGCGCGTCTGGGCGCACTGGGTGTGGTGCCAGTATGCCCTCGATTTCCTGAAGCAGGATGGCGAGTGGAAGATCTGGCACTTCCGCTGCCTCGAGGTCGCACGCGCTCCCTACAGCGAGAACTGGATCACATTTGCCTCCAAGAACAAGGTGGCTTTCGAGAAGGTTTGTTGAAACCCTAACCCGACCCTATTATGGACGGCGCATTTGTTTCTCTCCCTTGGCTGCTCTGGACTATTTCAAGCTAACCACACTTCCATCGACGTAGGATCTCGCCTACTTTGGACACGACGGAAAGGCAGTGTTCATGCCGACTCCGGACCAACCTGCTGTCAAGGTAACCAGCTCCCTCGAGGCCAGCAAGCTCATGTATCCCCCTTTTACTCAATCTCTCTCCAACGCCCGGCGCGTGTTACTAATCCGTACCTTCAATATAGAAAGCCGATATCTACAACCCCAACCTCAGCAGGAAGCTCGATGTCCCGCTTCCTCGCCCATACAAGACTTTCAGCGAGGTAGAGGAGTATTAAACATGGGAAGGTTCTGGAAATGGCGGCGGAGAGTGTGACCATGTTTGGGATCAGCGCAAGGCATCAATTTTGATTGATGTAACGATTGATTCATGAGCCAGCATTCTCTAACTATACTATGTGACGACAGGACTTAATATCATCTTGGATTAGGTAATCGGTACGTGTTTCTGGACATTTGTAGATTTGATTCAACGCGGCGTATATGAATTTATCCCATTCCATCTCCATGAGAAGCAGGGGATAATTTAACAGCCAACCACTGACAGTTCGTAAGGCCGCCAGATTAGGGCATCAAGTTGCGTACTGGTACTTGAATTGGCCTTCTCTTTATAGCTGCCTATGTACTTTTAGGGTTCATGCTCCTCGACCTTACCTGCTCCTATTCCTGTTTATACCCATGTTCCGCGATTCTCAGTGTTTTTGCCCTGACATGAATTCCATTGAGCCCGGGTGTCCAAGCAATATTGAAGCAGGAAAAGATTGAAAGGAGGATGAAAAAGACACACAGCTGGTATATCTTGCACAGGATTGAGGTGAGCCCCTGCTCGCAGTTAGACACCCTCAGAGCCATTTTTAACTTCGAATAGAAGGCAGTGTGCTATATGATGTGATTATATCCCTTGGCTAATTCGACTTCTATATTGCTTGTGTGTCGGATATGTTTAGTCCATTCCATCCCCTATCCCTTCCAATGCTGGAAGAGCAAGTGAAGGAGATACATCTACCACGCCACCCTAAGCTATGATTGAATTTGGATGTAGCACATATTACAAAATCCTAACCCTAGTTATTGCTAATCATAACAGAAAGGAAAGAAACCATATCAGTTCTAGTTCACATGAACGGCAAGTAAAGGCTGTCCCAGCATTGAAAGCGTCACATTCGCATCGACCCCGCAGATCGCACTATCAACGCCGAAGACGAGGTCTCGGAAGCAGTAGAGAGTCAGTGACGGCCGCAAGGGTCATTGACATCGCATCCACGTCATTTGGCAGCTGCTTTCTTCTCGGGACGAGGTGGAGGAGGCGGCGGCGGAGAGGAGGGGAAGGAGGGGAAGGAGGAGGAGGATGAAGGGGGTGGGCTGGTTTGGCGAATTTCTCTCCAGGATGTCACAAATTGTTTCCCGAGGTGTGAGGTTAGGGTGTTGGTCGACGCCATCGTGAGGAAGTGTGGGGACGGTGTGCGAGAAGACTAAATGCTCTATTCGTCGGAGCAGGGGGTGGATCCTTTTGGCAGGGATGTGTGAGAGATCTGGGGAAACCAAAGGATTTTCGGATCGACTTTCGTTTGTCCTCTCTATCCTTTTACTCCCTCTTCTCTTATTTTTTTCACCCGATATTCTTCCTTCGCTGATCCTTCTCAGCAACGCAGACGAAGACTGAGTAAGAGATGTTAATAACCCAGGAAAGTAATGTCCAGTATTGTGACGAGAGTCAAGTGGGAAAGAGAGTGACCGAAGGGGAGGTAAGGAGGCGGCATGTACCTTTCCTATCGGTTGGAGGATGATGCGAATAACGCCGTAAATGTCTGGTCAACAACTTGTTGGCCCAATTGACCAATGAAGCAGGCAGTTGACGTTGTGCTGACGACGCAGCGAAAACATCGGAGATCCGGTTGGAGAAAGCTTGCAATATAGGTGTACTCCATGGCGGAGACGGCTGCTTAGTTAGTTAAGGCACGGGCAAGATGTATGTAAACTACCCCTAAAGACCTTGCCTCCGGCTGGCAAGCATTCGGGCCTGGGCCGAAGCTTATTTGCTCCAGGAATCAAATGCGGGGCCCCACACTATTTGATGTTAGGTCGGTAGGGGGCCCGCGTCCGAGGGGTGGCGGGCGGGGAAAGGGTGTAAACTTAACTAGTTGACGGCGTGTGCTCCATAGAACAACGGGATTTACCATGCTGACCACCCAGTCAAGAGGAAGAAACCTGGTTCATTTGCCCTCTCCCCCACGCTAATGTTTCCTACTTCCCCGCATAGCAACTTGACCTTTTCATTGCAGCATCATTACGTTCGCTCCTCTCATTCTCTATATCCCACCAAACCCTGACTAGCCGTCTTTCTCGTCATCCCCACGGGCAGATCGAAGAGGGACGAAGAAGTACCAACCCCGGAAAGGAAAGGGGGGTCTTCTCTTTCTCAAGTATGGCCCAATTAGAGCAAGGCGATTGTTGGATTTGCAACCCCGTCCCATACAGCCCCATACATGGCAGTTGTGATTGGCCTTCAAACTTGTGGAGAAGCCAACCGACCTAGGCATAATGAAGCCCGACTCGACCCAGGCCCTCAAATTACCCCATACCCCAAGACGCCTCGATGCTAGTTCCCTGCAAAAATCCCTTGTAACTGGTAACCTTTTCCTTTTTGAGAAAAGGACTTCTGATCTGTATGTGGGGCGGATACCTGACCGGCACGCCCAAATATCCAGCATCACCCTTCGTACACTTGACCGTGCTGAGGCTATGTGGAGGAACCAACCGAGAATGCCAACCTCGTAAATGCTTTTCTCACGAGCTCATTATCGGTTGGCGATTACTCGGCATCCTTTTCGTTTTTTCTATATATTGTTTCTTCTTCGCGGATCATCTTGACTTGTCTTTCCCCCAAGCTCCTTGAAGTCTGGGCTCAATTCCTCCTTTGTGTGTAGGATATTGTCTCGAGATCGCTATTCATCATAGTCGTCTTCGTTTCTATTCTCATCACAGACCCGTCCCCTCTCACCCGACTTCCACTTCTCTTCTTCTCTTCTTGATATTCCCACGCACTCTTCCACTCTTCAACTTCCAAAGAGTGCGCAAGATAGGTCCGCCCAACATGGACGAAACCAAGATTTCATACAAGCATGTCGAAGCTTCCGTCGACGAGGTGTCTCCAGACAACATTGACAAGACCCACGCGCAAGACAGGCGGGACTTCCAGGGTGACGTCAACCTGGCCGGGCCTGGCGATGAGGTCTATCTCATCCCCACGCCCAGCCTAGATCCTCGAGGTAAATAACAAAGAAGCGAGAATCTATTGTCACACCTGGAGAGGCAGAGGGGAAATTGCTTTCCCTCTTGTACCTTCACCCCTTTCTCCATTCCTCCTCTGTGCAATTCAGCTCGCTCTAACGGATGGCTTCAACCGGACACAGACCCGTTGAACATGACTTTGCCTAGGAAATTGGTAACACCACCCCACGATTCCTCCTCACCCCTATTCATAGAATGGCAAATGGCTGACCTATTGGGGTCAAATAGCTTTTACTTGGCATTGTAGCTGCGTTTAGCAGTATTGGCTTGTCCATGGTCAGCGGTCTTGTAAGTCGAAAGCAGCGCCATTCCCCGACTGTCTTGATAAAGAGTCTCTACTACCCCTAGAGGCTTTACAAATCCCGTAGGACATAGCTCGACTAACCTTCTTGAGTAGGGTGGCATTCTGAACTTGTTCATCCCTGTCTATATCGAAGAGGGCCGCAGTGTTGCCGAGGTTACCCGTATGTCGATACCATCCCTAGACCACACCCCACGGCCGTATAACAGCATCCGAGATAATGCCACAATACTTCGAAACACCGATCTGTTACCGGGTCGTTTGACTAGGAAGTATCTAACCTCTTTCTTCAGATCTGATGACTTTCCCGACTCTGTTCATGGGTATTGGCAATCTCGTCGGCATGCCCATTGCCCTCGCGGTCGGCCGTCGCCCAGTTTTCCTCGCCTCCTGCCTCATCCTGGTCCTAGGCTGTGTTTTGTGCTCTGTCCAAAGGAGCTACGAATGGCATCTCGGCGCCCGCTTGGTCCTCGCCCTTGCGGCCGGTCAGAGCGAAGCCCTTTGCCCGCTTATGGTGCAGGAAACCTTCTTCCTCCACGAGCGAGGAAAATACCAGATGATCTTCACCGCTGCCGGTAACATCCTGACCACCATCATCACTCTCCTCACGTCCTACATTGGCAAGGGCATTGGCTCAGAGGGATGGTATGGTCTCGGCGCTGGCATTGCGGGTATCATCTTCGCTGTCAGCATCTTCTTCCTCCCGGAGACGAAGTACAGCCGTCCCATCTCGGCGTACCAGGGCAATTCGTCCATCGTGAGCACGTTCGGCGCGGATGAGGGTGACGGTACGACGACGTACACTGCCTACCGCATCTCTGTCAATGCCGAGCGCGAGTTCGACTACGTCAACTTCAAGCCACGGACTTTGGCATCGGACATGCGCCTGTTCACGAATAAGCCGGACTGGGAGGAGGGTATCCGAACTGTGCGCCGCATGGCTTATGTCTTGTTCTTCCCCGATATCTTGTGGGCTTTCGTAAGTTGCAATGCATATTTTCTCCGTCATTTTTGAGGTGCAGGAAACCTAGAAACGAATCATCTGACTAACATGTTGAAAAAAAGCTCCTAAACGGTTTGACTCTTGGTGTGAACATTGCTATGGGTACCACGTACGGTGCAATCCTCGGTGCTGCCCCTTACAGCTGGAAGGACGAGAACATCTCGTTCGCCATGGCCGGTCAGATTGTGGTCTCTTTCATCGCCCTTCCCGCTCTCGGCTGGGGTTCCGACTGGGTCATCAAGTACCTCGCCCGGCGCAACAACGGTGTTCACCAGCCCCAGTACCGTCTCGTCACTCTCATCCTGCCCACCATCGTCGGAGTCCTGTCTGCCGTCCTCTACGGTCAGGCGGCACAGCACCCCGAGAACCTACACTGGTTCGCCATCGTGTTCGCCGTCAGCGCGTACTACTTCGCCTTCGTCGGTGCCAACCAAGTCGGTATCGTGTACTCGCTTGACTCGTACCCGACGCGATCGGGCCCTTGTCTTGTCATCATCTGCGCTGTTCGCGGCATTCTGAGCTTCGGAACGTCATACGCTGTACAACCTTTTATTGACTTGCGGGGTTACGATGGCGCCTTCATGATCTACGGCATCTTGACCGGAGTGCTTGGCGCGTTCGGTATCGTCATCTTCTTCCTGAGCCCCAGAATCCGTGCCTTCTGTTCTCGATTCGCCATCCGGACGAGTGATACCAAGCCTACATACTCGTGATCACCGCGTAATGCCATCACACACCGGGGTATCATGTCAAGTACGCAGAAATTGGACCACTCCGAAATTGGACAGGTAGTCAGTGAGCATATAGGACACGGTAACGTGACTCCTTTGATCGCTACGAGGATCAAAGTGATAGGGTGTGGTTCAAGTGGGGAGAAATGTTGGATCCTTGCATGGTGCTATGTGTTACGTTTCTAGTGATGAGCCATGAGGCCAAAGGGGCGACGTTGGGAATATCTCCTTTATTGATATTTTATTTTCATACTTGAAGCCATCAATTTTTGACTTCTCACTGTTTAGTTTGATTGCTTTCCTGTGTCTGTTTCCAAGCTCATGTTGTATTTTCCCAGGTAATGAATTATGATCGAAGCAACAGAGCCTTCCGTTATTGTATAATCTCGCTCTTTAATTTTTTTCTCGCCAAGTGGCTCGCTAAGTAGGGCTCATTACAGTTAGTTTCCTGCCATGAAGAGATACAATTAAAGAGGAACAAGACGTAGGACGAGTTACGGTTATATGTAATCCATGACTTGTTTCCTTTTCTTCCCTGAGGGCAAGACCCATTGGGGGGAAAAGTAATGGGAAGAAATACTGTCGTGAGACTTTTCGGTTGTTGCCTTTTTCCTTACTTTGCTCATTGGTAGACAGGGTATCTAATTACATCTACATAGTTTAAAGAGTTATCCCGCTTATAGTTGAGTCCATTGACTTGGCATCCTCTCCCTTCTGTCCAACAGACCGCCTACGGCTTGCCAACGTATGGAAGGATTACCGAACTGTGGTACTCCCCACCAAAGTGGATAGTGTGCTCTCCGTGGTTTAACTCATGCTCCGGTCGGGGCTCAGACCAGGCGGCAAATTCAGCGGCGGCGTGGTTCTTTCCACCAATCTAGTGCCCACAGGTGTTAAAATACGAAGCAAACAAAAATACAACTGGAAGACAATAGTGGTGATGAAGAAAAAAAAAATTAAAGGTCGGGATGGACTTACTCGGATGGTAACACTCTCGCCAGCGTCGTAATCCACGCCAAGAGTCCAGATACCAATCTCCAGTTTGACAATGGTTCCCGGCGTGACCTTCTCCTGCTTGGTGTGAGGGTGATAGGGGAAGTTGGGATGGATGCTGCGAGCGGGGTCAATAGCCCGTTGTGAAGCACGGAGAATACCCTGGGGACCGGTGTGGGTGTTGGTGCTCTGCTGGTCCTTCTCGTCAATCTCGGACAAGGAGTTGATGGGCGCCGCCGAGAGCGGGAAGTTGAGGTGCTTCATCACTTTGCCATCCTTGTCTTTCTTGAGGACAATGACGAAGACGACGAAGTCGTCCTGGGCCTTGGTCGAGACGTAGAGGTTGGCCTTGGGGAGACCGAGCAGCCGCGAAGGCTCGCTGAAGGTGTGCGTGAACTCAACCCAACTGTTTCGGTCTTCCGAGTTATACGACACGCTGGTGGCGTTTGCCAAGGGTGTCTGGGAGAGCTTGGCATTTTCCGTAAGAAAGAACTCGAGATACTGAGTTTCGGGAGGGGGGAAGTCCTTGAGGACAATGTCGTGCTCGGGCTCAGCGTCGCCGTACTTGAGCGTGGCCCAGCGCACCTTGGGGGTGTCACGCTCCCAGCCGTTGTCGATGCCCTTCAGGTAGAAGTCGAAGAACTGCGACAATTGCACGTTCGACTCGGGGAGGCTGTACAGCTCGAACCACTCCTGGTATGTTCCCCACTGGATCCATTTCTTGTCGTGGGGGATTTCCAGCCAGGCACGGATGGAACCCATGTTGTGGAGGCTGCTCACATCGGAGCCACGGATGTATGTGGGACACTTGATCTTGGTGAAGTCGGCGCGCTTGTCCTCCCAGAAAGCGTTGGTGGTAGTCGTGCGACGGTACATCTCGGCAACATCCTCGACACCCGAGTTCACGTGGCCTCGAAGGATCTCCTTTGTGATGAGGTCGAAGTTGCTCATGAAGAACCAGCCACCTGCGTGTGCGAGAGAGATAAACGTCAGTCCACGGGTACGACGCCATGTAGAGAAGAATGATGCGGGGATCGAGAGAGGGAAAAGAGAATAAGTTTTTCTACGGGAGAGCGAGGAGGGTATTGGGGGAGGTATAATGACGAACCTCGGCAGAATTGCTCTCGATAAAGGTCACTGAGACCTTCCCAGGGCGCGATGGCCTTGAGCGAAGGCGGTTGTTGGGCGGCGGTGAACCACTGAGCGATGGCCAAGAAGGAGTTCCCGGCCATGCCGATGTTTCCACTGCACCAGTCGAGCTTGGCAACAGCTTCGACGACGTCATAACTATCCTCGGCCATCTGAGTTCCGGGAAGGGTGATGAACCCGTCGCTGTTTCCGGCACCACGTGCGTCGATGCTGACAATAGCATAGCCCTTCTCACACCAGGCGGCCGGGTCCAGACCCTCGAACTTCTCCAGACCACTGAGGTCACTCCGCTTGACGCAGGTGTGCCACTTGGTCATGGGAAGCATGTCGAGAGAACTGTATTTCTTGCCGTAGGGGGACCATCCGAGGATGGCGGGCACCTTCTCTGTGGCGTTGGCGGGATGGTAGACGTCGATGTAGAGACGAGCACCGTCGCGCACGACAATCTCGACATCGTGGTCGATGCGGATGTCAATGGGCAAGGGCTTCGTGTCGGCGCCAAAAGGTTGGGCGCCGGCCTTAATGACTTCCGACTCACCGGGACGGAAGCCGGTGTAGCCATTCTCGCCGATCTTGGGCTGCGCAATGCGCTTGAAGGCCACTTGAGGATATGCGGGCATGGTTGAAGGATGTGTGTGGCTCTAGAGAATGTCGAGAAAAGAAGGTGAAAAGACAAGGATAGGAACAAAATGAGGACAGCTAACGACGGCAGAGGAGGAAAAGGAGGTAAGAGGGAAGAGAACTCCATCAAATTGTCCGGAGGGAGGGGGGCAATGGAAGGAAAAGGGACTCTGCGGAGATGGAGAAGTGGAATAAATACTGCGCTGGTAGGAAAGTTGGAGATGCAGGATATCGGAAAAGGGTAATTTGCAATTGAAAACTCCAGGCCTCCGTTGCAAAAGTCCTGCGAAAACCTGTGCATACCGAGGGAATATAACTCAACCCCAACCTGCTCCGAGGAACTAGCTCGTCCCCTCGAAAGTAGGAACCTCGATCTGGGAACCGCGGAAATCTGTGTCAGAGTTTGTTGAAGCAAGTCGTGTCCGTCTATTCCGTCCAAATATTACAGGTGTATTTACATTTTCCCCGCCTTTATCCCCCGCCATATTTATTTTGTCAAGGGCTCCTCTAAACGCCACACGAAGCGCATTAGAGTAGACGCCGATCGCCGCCGGTAGTTAGTGTGCTTCCGAGGATAATTCCCGAGGAGTCGTACCGTAACACGGCTTCGGGCAACGTCACGAGAACGAACCAAGGGACAACAAAAACTTGGAAACCATGAAGCCACAGGATCCAACGAGGCTAAAGAAATAATATAAATCCACCCCAAAACCTACACTTGATTCTCAAGGTTACCCTTTTCTCCGCATTGCCATCAATCGACATCACCACTTTTCCAAGACTCTCCAATTCAGCTTCAAATTACACCACTGCTACCCCCCAGTCTCCCCTGTAGCTCTAGTTCTTACTCCCTTCTCACCATCATGTCTACCACCACCACCGTCATAGAAGCCCGCACCTTCGCCGCTCAGTTCGAAGCCAAGGACCTCGTCGAGTTCGACCCCAACCGCGTCTACGGCGACTGGCGTGACGAGTTCCACAAGACGGGCTGCGTCGTCATCAAGAACGTCATCAGCCGCGAACGTGCCCAGTACTACTGCGACAAGCACATTGAATGGCTCAAGAAGTTCGATCTCGGCTTCGACGAGAAGAACCCCGACACCTGGAACGCCGACCACCTCCCCGAGGCCTTCAAGGGCGGCATGTACTACAAATACGGCGCCGCCCACGAGAAGTTCGCCTGGGACGCCCGTTCCGAGCCCGCTGTCATTGAGATCTTTGAGAGGCTCTGGGAGACCAAAGAGCTCCTCTGCTCTTTTGACGGTTTCAACATCTCGCTTCCCAACCGCAAGGACTTGACCTGGTCGCCCTGGCCTCACTGCGACCAGAACCCCGAGCGCAAGGGGTATGTACCTTTTTTTTCCTTTTTGTTGTTGTTGTTGTTTGTGTTTATTTGCTCTCTATTTATTTTTTCAAGCTTTCCTTTTGTCTTTTTATCATTTATTCCAACCGAAAAAGAAAAAGAAAAATAAAAATAAAATTACCGCAAAGAAAGAAGAGGGAACAGTCACTAACATCAAAGTCCTCGCCAATGATTAGAATGCAAGCTGTCCAGGGCCTCCTCAACTTCGCCCCCAACGGCCCCAACGACGGTGGTCTCCTCCTCATGAAGGAAACCGCCCACCTCTTCAACGAATTCTTCAGCCAGAAGCGCGAACAGGCCGACCACGAGGACGCCCCGCCGCCAGAGATCAAGTACATGGACCTCTTCATCTTCTCCCAGAAGGACGTCCAGTGGTTCGCCGACCGCGGTTGCGAGCTCATCAAGGTCGACATGGAACCCGGCGACTTCGTCCTCTGGGACTCGCGCACCCTGCACTACGCCAAGTTTCCCGAGGGCAACCAGATCCGCCATGTCCAGTACATCTGCATGACGCCCAGGAAGTTCGCCACCGAGGAAGCCCTCAAGGCTAAGCAGGATTGCTTCAACAACTTTATCGGAACCACCCACTGGCCACACTGGTAAGTAACTTCACCCCATCCCTTCCCCTTCCCCCTCCTCCCACGATAGTCTTTGCTTGATCTAGTGTATTGCTTGTTCCTCCCAGCCAGGCACAAGCGAGGAAAGGTCAAAGCTCACTAGAGCCAATGATGGTGCCTGCAGATGAGATATCGAAACAGTACTAACGCTCTGCGCGTCCATTTCCTTAGCAACATCCGCCCCTCCGCCGAACCGCCAATGCGCAACGGCCAGATTGACCCTCACAACCGATCGGAACCATTCGAAAAGCCCGAGCGCAACGACGTTATTCTCAGACTAGCTGGTGTTAAGGGCTACTAGGATGAGACCGGGGTCCCAGAAGGATCAATCAAACCAAAAATGGAAGAAAATCTGACGATAACACGGGCTTAGTGAAGGGGGAGAAATTGGGGGTGAGCGGGGGATAACCTGGGGCAAAAGCCCCAACGATGATAGGGTAGACACGTCCATTGGCAATGCCTATGCGAGACTCCATGATTTGTAGTTCTCCAGATCATCCTGTACTTTTTGCGACTTCAACCCTTTCATGAATTATGAGATCAAGGCCTGTTTCAAATGCCCTCTTCAATTTCCAATGTCAGCTCCGTTCGGAATATTTCTCCACATGTGACAACCCCTGAAAGTTGTTCAACAGAATATTTAATATGGCAGTTGGTGAACATTCTCTAACTCGCGTTTCTCGTCGTGCCAAATTGTCACTTCATATCCAAACTCTTAATCCAAATGAGAGGCCAATATGACGAACTAGACCGTCAGGAAGCTCTAGACGCAGTCAGAAATGGGCCTTCAATCCGGGGGGCATCTGGGATCTGGGGTATACCTCCAACAACCATAGAAAACCGGTTGTATGGCCAGCGGAAGAGATCAGATGCATTCGCCAGATTACAGAGTCTCAGTCCTACCCAAGAAGCCCATTTAACATCACGGGTTTTGACCCAGGCAGCTATAGGACTCCCCGCAAGTTTTAAAAAAACATGTCCAGTGTATGGTTCAGCTGCAGAGATTGGTAGAATTGAGATGGATGCCACATGGCAAGTGACAACTGCCGCTGCGTGTTCAAGGTACCTGGAACCTTTGCAACTGCCGAGCGAAACCAAAAGAAAAAGGCACCCTTGTGTTCTTCTCTTCCCAAGTTTCCCGGGCGGCTTCGGTTCGGGTCAGCCCCGAAAAGTGACCCACTTTTCCCACGTCTTAGTGCAACAACCCCTTGATCCTTGGATTCGTGATTCCCTCCACATTCCGATGGCCCGGTCAAGACCAGGGATTAGACACTGACTTTGGCTGGCCCGCGTGACCTGTCCTCTTACAAGGGTGGAGCTAGGTGAAAGGTCCGAAGGAATCCGTAGTCGCGCCGAAGAAGGGTGCTTTTAACCAAAGGTTCTTAGTTCCTTTCTATCTCTCTTGATAAACAAAATGGAGCGGATAACTAAAGCCCGGTGTGCTCGGCTGACACCTCCATTCGGATCATCGCGGTGCGCGAGAGGGGTGAGAGTCTGCGCCCAACTTCAACTATCTGGCAAGTGTGAACTATTGGAGCTCAATGCGGGGTAGCTCTTCTAATCATAACCATCGGGGTGTGAAGAGTTTACTTCAGTTTGTGCTCAGAAGTTTTGAAACGACCTAGATGCACTCCCACGAATTGCGAATACCTACAACATCGTTTTATGTAGATCCGCACATCTTATTGACACTTGGTTACGACAGTGTGAATTAGAATAAAAGGAGGAAAAAAATTTATTTGTCAATTTGGTTCTTTGAGATGGCTCACAACGACGGCTTTCGCATCATCATTGTGGGAGGCGGTATTGCCGGCCTCTTTACTGTGGGTTTGCGCCTCCCTGCTCTGCCGATGAATGCAGCAGACCTTGCGCTAAAACCGATAGAAGCTGACTGCGGCACAAAATTGCTCTTCCTCTAGGCTATAGCCCTGCGCGGTCCCAACCGCACCATTACGGTCCTCGAACGATCGCGCATGCTCCGCGAAACCGGCGCTCTCATCTCCCTCCAACCCAACGCCAGCAAGATCGTCACGCGACTCGGCGTCGACCGCTTCCTCGAGTCCGCCGAGCCCCAGGCGGACCGGGGCTTCCGTCTTTTCGACATTAAGGGAAACCTAACCACCGAAGTCGCCCTCAAGACGGACCAATTCGGCGCCGATCGCGTCCTGTATCACAGACAGGACCTACACACGGGACTGCGAAATGCCGCCGTGAGCCCCAAACTCGCGGGGAAGCCCGTTGAGATTCATACATCGGCGAATGTTGTCTCTGTGAATGCTGAGGAGGGCAGCGTGACGCTCGAGGGTGGCGAGACTCTGCAGGCCGACTTGCTCATTGGTGCTGACGGCATCAAGTCCGTCGTGCGCGATGCCGTTCTGGAGGAGCCGCGACACGCCATCCCCACGGGAATCGCGGCCTACCGCCTACTATTCCCCTCGTCACTCCTTGAAAACATCAAGGACATTCCTGACGGCATCCGCACACTCGAGCCGGCCTACACCACCATGGTCGTCGGCAATGACCGCCGCGTCATCATGGGTCCGGGACGGGGAGGGAAGCTCTTTGGTATTGTGGCCCTCGTCCCAGACAGCATGAAGGACAACGACGGCGACTCCTGGGTCATGGCGGGATCGCGACAAGAACTCCTCGCCGCCTACGAGGGCTTCCCGTCCTGGCTCCTCGACATCTTCACCGCCGCACCCGAGTCGGACATCGGCCTCTGGCAACTGCGCGACATCGACCCCCTCCCGACGTGGGTACGAGGGCAAACAATTCTCATCGGCGACGCGGCGCACGCCATGTTGCCTACGCAGGGACAAGGCGCGAGCCAGGCCATCGAGGACGCCGAGGCTCTCCAGGCATTCCTGTCGGATATTTCGGGAACACCCTCCAAGGAGGAGATCTCGCAGGCACTGGAGAATGTATTCAAAGCGCGGTTCGACCGGGCAAGCTTGATCCAGTCTTACAGCCGACAGCAGGCGAAGCCCGGTACGGAGAAGGGTTCGACGCGGGTGACGCTTAATCCTGGACAATTCCTGGCGTACAACTGCAACTACGAGGGCGCAAAGGATTGGTTATCTCGACAGGAGAAGTAGAATGGGAGTTTGTTGGTAGACTTTTTTTTTTAACATTTACAGTGGGATCACCACAACATAAATCCAATGAACGTAAAATGAGGAAGAATTACCACTTGTAGACTTTTCCTCTGAACCATGCCAATGAAGAATTGTACAACTGATGTAATGGACTCGGTTGATGAAATAGATCAATGTGACTTTAGTCATACTTGTTACATGAGATCAACGGGACCTGCTTCGTAAGAGAAGGCCAAATGAAAGAAACTAGTCTCTTCATAGACAAACTCGAGATCGTGGTGGAACTATCTACCTGGCAAATAAATCTCAAACCCTGGCTAGCCTGTTGAACTGCCCCTCCGCACCTCGGATCATTTAGGTGTTAGTTATTTGGTGGAGCCCGAGAGTCGGTACATGAGTCCTGCAATCCTCCGTCTCCCATATTACGGACTAGTTTGCGGGCCCCTTTCCTCCACATTTCCCCCACATTTCCCCGCCTCAAACTTCCCCCGGTTTCTGTCTTCCCCGCCGTTCCCCTCCCCCATCCTCCCCCATGATTGAGTGTGCAGTTGAGTGCACTAGGGGCAGGAGGCTCGGTAAGCAATATTGTTGTGAGTTTTATTGGCAACTCCCCCTCCCAAATTTCCCCCGTTGCCGACACTCCTCTTTTGACTTTAAATACTTAATCATACCTTCGGACCCGGGCCGAAAATTTCGAGACTTTCGAAATTGAGCTTGCTTCTTTTGCTCTTCGTTACAACACATTTACCTCTCTCAGAGTTGACTACTTCGTAATCCAGCCCCTGTCCCATCTATCGTACGGTTGCTGTGGAGCCTGGAGTCGACCCGCGTCTGTCGGATTGTGCAGCGCATCGATCCACCCGGATCAGAAGTCTCACTCGTCTGGAAGGGACACCTTAGCAAATGGCCAATAGTGAGGTCAACACGCAGGACAATGTCCAGGCCTCCCCTGCCTACGGGGGAAATCCCCCGAGCCAACAGTCTCCCGATCCGAATTCTCCCAATCTCAGCATCTCCTCTACCCAGACGCAATCGACCGGTCAGTCCGGGCCACGGAAGCGCATTCGTCTCAGCCTTGCCTGCAACCAGTGTCGGCGTCGCAAGGTCCGCTGTGACACGGAGGTTCCCAAGTGCCGCAACTGCTGGCTTCGTGATGATGAATGCGAGACCACTGAACCCCGTTATCCCGATGGCGTGACGGGGGTCCGTCGCTGGGCGACCAAGGACGGGCTGCTTCCGGGTCAGAACCCTGAAGCCACCCATAGAAACCATGCTTACGTTCCGAAGCATGGCCCAATCCAGCCTGCTGTTCCCAACGCAAATGGGGACCAACAGCAGCCGCAGGCACAACAGTCACAATCACTATCAGAAGCCCCAGTGCAAGCACAACAGCAGCAACAGCAGCAACGACAGCCACAACAACAGCCACCACTGCCGCATGAACAACGTAATCGGCGGCAATCTCAGTTGGAACCTAATCATGTGGTGAACTTACCTAATTCTGGAGCGGACAGTGATGGCTGGGGTTCCCTGTCACACCAGACAGCCGCATCTCCGTCCCTCTCGTCGACAGCAACAGCTGTCGTGCTCCCAGTCAACGATGCCAACAGTGCTGTCTCGGACCCGGCGCCATGGACGATGCCGGGGTACCGCCACGGCATACCCGCGGCCGGCACCGGCGGTGGCTCTGAGGAACGTCTCGAAGAGATGAACCCGGATATGGTACTGAATGCGGACAGTGCAACAGATAGAGTCAAGGTCAGTCCCTACTTTCTGTTTTCTTTCACTCTCCTCTGCTTTCCTTTGCTCTTTTGTCTTCAATGCTGACATTCGACTATCGTTGTAATTAGTACATGGGCGGTAGCAGTGTGCAATGTCTTGCCAGCTTCGTCGACTTATACCTTCGGAAGTACGGGCTCAAGACTATATCAACGGGGTTCCGCGGTGGAATGCGGTACGCTGAAGAGTTCCCGCTCCCTCTCTTCCCCTCCATCGCTCCCCTCCCTAACAAGGAGACTGCGGATATCTACTTCAAAACCTTCTTCTCTTGCGTCTGGCCTCTGGTCCCTGTGGTCGACCGGGCGTACCTCGACTCTAGCCTCCAGTACTTCTACACCCTGCAGCAGTCCTCCTTGGACGGACTAAAATCGGCCCTTTCTGCGCCCCATATCCCCCAACTCGTCTGTCTCTATTGCATCTTCGCCATTGGTGCCGACGAATCCGCCCCTGAACTCACCGATGAGGGAGAAATCTATCTCCAGTCTGCTTACGGCCTCCTTGCCCACCTCGTGGCAACCCCGTATCTCAGCAGTGTCCAGGCTCTGGCCCTCTTGTCCGTCGCGCTAAGGTGCCGTCACAAGGACGGGAAGAGCTGGAATGTCTTGGCCCAGGCAATCCGCGTTGCCCAGTCTATCGGACTGCACCGCAATATCCGCCATCCCCCCTCAAGTCATCAATCCGTCTACAGTGGCCCGCATAAATCCGGCCAACCACTCACCAACTACAGCTACGATGAAGATGGCCTCTTGGGCCTTCATGCTCGGGTATGGTGGTCCTGTTACGCGTTGGAGAAGTTGATGGAGCTGGAGACTGGAAGGCCTTCGGCAACCAACGACGAGGAGGTTGACCAGGAGACTCCGCCCGAGAAAATGTCCATCAATACTGACAACCCGTTGGACATTTTCGGGATATGGGTTGCTCTCTCCCGCATCAATAGCCAAATTAGCAGGAGGATCTACAAACATAAATTCACGTCGGCACACCAGATGATCACAGATATCCAGTCGCTCGATCGGAGACTTCTTGCCTGGGCAAACGCGCTTCCCGAGACGATGCGGCCTGGTGCCGATGTTTTCGGTCTCGATTTCTCAGGAGGGATATCGAACCAACTATCATGTTTCTTGTTGTTCCAATACTACCAAGTACGTTGGACAAGTCTAGTCCCTGTGTGTCCTGGGCTGTTCGGCCGTTCGGGAGAACCAATAATAACTAACGTTCCTCCAGGCTCAAATCACTCTCCTCCGCGCTTCTCTCGTCCTACCGATGTCAGCCATGATCGAAGAAGTTCACCGTCAAGGGCCGCAACCACTTCCTTCTTACATCCGCCTCCTAAAGTCCGAATCTATCTGCACCTCAGCAGCCCGCGCCATGCTGCGCCTAACCCTTGATCTCAGCGACCACGGTCTCCAGTCACACCTGTGGTCGGCGACACAACCCTTCCTCGCCATCATCGTCCTGGCCCTCCATGTGCTCAAGAACCCCGGAAAGCTTGCGGTGCGCGGCGACACGGAGCTGCTCGTCACAGCCGCTGAGTACATCGAGGGCCAATTCCGCAAAACGGGCCAACACTCCAACTTCCTGAAGCTGTTCGAGACGCTAAGGGAGAGCGTATCGCACGCTGCTGCCGCTAACTCGCGGTCTGGGCCGCGGACGCAGGCAACGAACGGGCAGAGGCCAGCGGCCAAGGAGGATGGCCTAGTCGGCCAGGATCCGATCAACGGGTCTAGGTTCCGACCCATGGTTGTTGGCAACACCATGCCGATGATTGACGGTGAGAGTATTGGGTCGTTTCTGGACAACCAGGCGACGTTTCCAGATTTGGGGTTAGACTATATTAGTACCGATTTTGACGTTTACTTAGATGATATATGGAATTCTATTAAATTTTCATAGACTTATAATCTATTATTAGGAATAGAGTAACTAATAAAGAGGCGACTGTTGACTAAGGTAGACACACATACTACAATTGTGGCCCTAAATGTTCGCCGTTTCCACTCTCGAAACGTCCACATCGATTGTCCGTTGACAATCCTTTCATTGTCTTGCCAACCTTGAGTCTTGACAGGGATCACTCCAATACATTTGATGTGGTCCTAGATCACAGATCAGCCTTATTACAGCGCGCCTAGGGAGCCGAGATAGAACATCTCCTCACAAAGAGCACGTCACGCCGGCGTCGGTACGAGTTGGTCGAGGGTCTCGAGGCTCCCCAAGACCGCGAAGAATGCAGTAACAACGGATCCGCCTCACTCCATGGCCACAGTACCGTGGAGTTTGAAGACCGACCGAGAGGGCACCCGCATGGGATACACAGGCGCCCTCCACACCCCGCCACTGTCTCCCCTGACGGGCTCGCTAAGGGGGTTGTAGAGCGGATTCAACACTCTTTGACTTCATTCTTCCCTTCCTTTGTCGCCGAGCCTCATAGGGAGGTATAAGGCCAATGACCCTGATCTTCTCTTTTAAATATAAAGAGGCAGCCGGCCATCGGGCATACGGTAGCCGCCCATCACTTCGTACACGAAGCGGCAGATCTGATCGCTCTCCTCAGCACGTGACTTCAACGGCCACAGAAACCCAACATCAAAGAGACTCGCTCCCTTCCTCACCTTTGTGGCGCTTCTGATTCCCCACGGCCTCTTCCTAGGTTCTAGCAGGAATACACTACCTATCCTAAAAACAGCCGCCCTCGCGCTACGAAGGCAAGATGAGCCACCCAAGACGAATTAGGCACAGCGAGATACACCAAGTGCCATTCCAGGACCACAATGGCAGCCCCGCCTTAAGCATATCACAGGGCTGGCTTGGCAAGCCGCTCCCCCGCCTCTTCGGGTTTGCTGTCTATATTACAGATGTTACTCGAAACTCCTTTAACGCGCTGGAGCTCTTTCAAACCCTCCGAGGGCACGAGCTCAGTAGCTATCGCCTCGATATATTCTTCATCTTAAACGCCATAGTTGACGACTGCAAAGCACACTACTTAGCTGAAAAGGCCGCACGGGGTACTTATGAAGTCCAAGTCGATGCAGTGGAGCGTGGTGAGAAACCAGCTAACGCTGGTTGTATGCCGGGAATGGTCAAGTCCTATCTCCGTACACCAACCTATTATCACCATGATGTTCTCTTCGTGGGTGGTAAGGATTGGCGTGCGGATGGCATGTTGTTTGTTGAATTTACACCAGCGAAAGTCCCAGAGGAATGGAAGGCGTGTGAGGAGGATTTGGAATCATTTACGCCCGAGGCCGCCACCCAACTTCCAATGTTGCACGAACGTTGGGGCTGTATCAAGGCGCATGTGGATGATCTATCCCGGTCTTGCGTACCCGAACTTGACATGATTTATGAGAACGCTCTGGAGATGGACTATTTGAGTTGGTAATGTAATGGTGGAGGACGTGCCCACGGTGGAATCAGGCATACGCTGCTGGAATCACACGCCCGACGGCTACACTAACGGACCTACGGTGTTCCATCCCAGGCGCTTAAGGCCGTCCGATCGTGGGATGATGGCTACAGAGATATGTACAAGAGACTTGGGAGGCGACAACTCATAACCACGTCATTCATGGCCCTCTGCACCTTGGCAACAGGCAACTCGCTTGTCTCCGTCCCGGTCCGGCACCCGTCCTGGCCAGGTAAGGCAACGGCCAGAAACGCTAACAGCTAAGATAAATAAAATGACAGTGAAGAATGAAAGGAAGAGAGAAAAGAATAAAGGCGGATTGGGGTGGTTTAAAACAAACATAAAAAAATATAAAGGAAAAAGAAAAAAAGGTTCTTGATCGCGATGCGGATCGAACCCAGATAGTCCCATTGGAGATCCCAGAAGTTCAAGCGATGACGACTACAGACCTCCGCAGGTTCCTTTCTTAGAAATCTTGACCCCAAATTTGGTAGATAAGGCTTACCTTGTGTTCGAGATTTTAGCTGGGAAGACAGGAAGGCGCGACCCCGGTGACGACACTGCCGAGGCTCCTTCCTCGAGGTAGAAAATGCCGACTGAAGCGTGAATCGATCTTCTGTGTCTTTGGCCGAATGCCCACAACGCTTTTAGGGGTCTCATCGGCCTTTGCGAAGTAGAAGCCGGAAGATAACGAAATGGTTCCAGCGACCAACCTTGCCGAAGCACTCTGCACACCAAGCGCCGGGGAGTTAGTCTCTCATCCCGTTCTTTCGTACCTCCACCAGCGCGTCCAACGCCATGAACGGCATAGGATTGCAGAACATCTATAACACAGCTTGCCGCCCCTTTACGCCATCAGGAGCGATGCCTCGATATCTCCACGGCCTTGCTCTCCACTATCGTCCTGGGAGGGAGGTGGAACGCGCGAGTCACGATCAAGACAGTAACGGTAGGTTGTTTATTTGATCCCTTGGAAGGAAGCCTGACTACAAAGACTCCTTCTCGAACTGCTCTACCCACCCCTGGCTTGTTCTCGCAAGGACGCCGAGACTCTTCAATATGATCACCGTATCCTCTCATATAATCCCGTTAGGCCCGCCAAGGGTTAACGTGTCGATATGTAAAGTTGAAAAGGCCCTCCTTTCTATCGAAATCAACGTGTTCGCCTCACGTCGATACATATCATCGCGGATAAGTTGCAGAGGAGGAAGTTGTAATAAGGTAACAAGAGCCTCGTCGAGTATATCTACTGGCATTTTTTTTAAGGAGGGAGTCCATCTGTGGTGATGCAATGGGCGGGACGGAGTGAAAGTTAAGGTGAATGGCCACAGGGTTAAGAAGGCAACCGGTCCCAGATCCAGGTGCCTACTCCTATACTAAGTGTAGGATCCGGGATAAAAATGATATATGGAATTTGTATATGGTCTATATTAAGGTCTATTTCTAGAGTACCTCTATGTCTTAGCGAAGAATGACCTGCTTATTCTCGCCCTCATAAGCCCTACGAGAGTCGCGGAAGCTAGAGCTACAGACCCAGAATACATAATTGCTGACCTATATGCCTCATATCCGTTATCCGGTCCGCCGTGAGCATCGAGTAGGTAACCAGCGATTGGTGCGCCCTAAAAAGAAATTGTCAGAATTGAGAACACATATTGGCTTGGTGTTGAGGTGCACGTCAATTACCATCAAATAGCCCGCTCCCCAGCTAGTTACAATCATCCCCATCGCAACGGATACCCTCGCCGAGCCGAAGACGTTCCCAACCACAGTGGGCATAATGGAAAAGAAGCCGCCGTTAGATAACCCGTTAATGATAGAGAAAGCCAACAGGGGCGCAAACGTGGTGGAAAACGGCCATATCGCAAGCATCGAGAGGGCAGTTATGAGTAACGACACGAATAGGGTATTTACCGCACCGATCATGTCGCACATCTGGCCGCAAAGAATCCGGCCAACGGCAGACGAAAAGTTAAAGGCGGCTAATAGTGCGGCACCGACACGCGAGCTTAGTCCTATCGACTGGCCATAGAGCGGAATGAAGAATGGCGGAACGAGTAGAGGGAACGTTGCGGCTGCTCCGGCGAGGAGGATGAGCACAAAGTTGAGATCCTTTAACAGACGCCTGCTTGAAGTTAACGGTGAGGTCACTCCATATATTATTATTCTGTAACGTGTTACTTACCATTCAATAAATCCGGACGGGCGGACAGGATATCGCTCCTTCACTAACCATGCGGCTGGGAGTCCTGTCACTATCGTCGTAAGGCCGAGTACGCGGTAGGTCCAATCGAGCCCAACCTTCTCAATCAACGCATTCAATGCGACACTTATCACTGCCCCTCCAAACCCGCCGCCTGCAACAACGATGCCGTTGGCTAATCCTCGCTTGCGATGGAAGTACTGGGGTGGTGCTGTCGCTTGAGTCTGAGGGGAAAGGGGAGAATTATATCCTCAGCTTCTCATGCTTTCAGTGCTACGACAGATTGACGGCCAAGGCTTACCATTGTACAGAGACTATTATGTTACAATGTCAGCTTGACCTCCAGATTTCAGGACTTGAGTTACTTAAATACGTTACCTCTTTCCAATACCGAGGATCAGACCCGCTGTGAAAAACAGGCCTATGACGTTCCTCACAATGAAGGAACAGGCGATTTCTGAGATACCCAAAATCGAAATGCCGAGCAGGGCAGACCAGCGAACTCCTACCCATCTAATGACACGGGCATTAGCCAAAGCCATAGCGGAGACCATAGCCGCAGACAATGATCCCACGAAAGAGAGTGTCGAAGCTGGTGATATGTTTTCGCGGATCAAAGCGACCTGGATGACACCCCAGCTATAGCTTGTGCCGACATTCTATACCACGAGTAGCAAAGTCAGCCTGAAGCCACAATTCCCGACACTCGCGGGTTGAGAGACTGGCTTGATGCGTCCCTGCGAGCAGTGACCTGCCACATACCCACCAGGCCACCACTGTCAGTCCAGCCACAACTACCCATCCATAGCCACCCTCTGGCACGGCGGTGTCTTCTGCGCGTGAAGCCTCTAGAACCGAGTCAACATCCGAAGCTGGTGCCTGGTCGTGGGTCTCATTAGAGTCGTGGGCAGGAGCATTATTGTGTGGTGATTTCAACTCTGTCCCTTCCATCGTAGTTGTTTGAGGGCCCATGTCGACGCCTGGGTAAAAGGGAAGAGGAACGAGCGAGAATCATGCCGCTCGCGCTTTCCTCGCGGGCTTGAAGGATCTTTCGCTTTTTCAATTAAAATCGAATTATCAAGAAGAGGCGTTTTGCTCGTGGGAATGTAGACAGATGGCTACAAAAGCCGCTTGTAAAGACGTATGATATTAAGCTTGAAGCTACACCGCTATGGGGAGAATGTACGAGTTGAGCTTACTGCATTAGTCTGACTTATAAACGCCGGTGCAAGGACTTGTCAAAGAAAGGGCGCGGGTCTGCTCCGGGCCGATCACTCCGAGATGAAGCAAAAATGGTGCTCTAACGCAGCCGATATCTCCCGGACTTGAAGATTGTGTACGTCATCCGTTAAAGTTGGTATAGTATGTCCTCACAGAGAACAATGTACGCGTGTCGGCCATATCCAAATTTCATTCCAGGATACGGTCGATATGGTAAGTACGGTAGCTACCCTATATCACTTCCTTCTCGGCTTGTTGGCTTTCCTCCGTGTCATAAGTCCATGACCAAACAGGCCGGAATTGAGATCGGGTGCCCATCGGAACGAATGCGCAGTCGGCCAATGCCAGGCTTCAATGTTGGAAGGATCGGCCCGAGGCAAGACGTCCTGGCCCTTGATCTTACCCTCCCTCGACTGTTGACGATGGGTCCTTTGTCGTAGAGTCGTGATGTGATCACGGAGACTTTGCAGGCAATTCGATGGCAAGTACGGTGGAGGCAGTTGAGAGTAGCGCTTGCGGCATCCACCCCGGCCACCGCTTTCAACCAAGCCGGACGGGTTGTGGAGATAGCATCATTCGAAGAGAGCTAAAGCCGAAATGCCGAAGCTAGAAGTGATAATGCATCTCAAGCCATATATGCGATACTCAGAAGGCGCAGCTATCTCTGACTCCCTGGTGTTCCGCCGGTGGCCACGTGCAAAGCAGTTAATACTATCCGGGAGGAGGGACTAGGCTCGTGAGCTGAACTCCGTAAATCTTGCTTGCCGCCTCTTGCGTCATAATGGATAACTGACTGATGATATCTGAGAATCCCTCTCGGCATTTCCATCTTGATCTCCCTCTTAGTTCTTCCTTCTCTTAGCTGGGGCGGACACAGCGACTTGGGCTGCGTAGCTTCCTTGTTTTCTGGGTTCCAGTCCACTCAATCTGCCTCACGACTTTGGAAAATATCCTACCCTAACAGGAAGAGAATGGGTAACTATCTCCCAGAGGGCTGGCTGTTAGGGACATTCTAATACAGAACCACGCCGGTGACTATCTAAACTGAATCATCACCGATCACTCAACCCTCAAATCGATTTTAAGACTCTGCGCCGATGTACTTCTGCGAACTTCGTTCTCTTTAGAGGAATACTGGGACACCCAGCGGACGTCGTCAGGACTCTTGCCGTGGCCTGAGTCGTGCCATGTCCACAATTCTACAAGCCGCACTCCGCTTTCGGGGATATCGTGTTTAACTAACATGAAGTCTGTAAAGCAATGTTCACAGCTATATGAACGGCCTGGCCGAGGAGATGTCCACTTGCACTCGGCCGCGGCGCAAGAGACATCATGGGACCAAAGGCAGGTATGGCGTTTAATAGCGGTGCTGCCTCGTCCTTGAGTATGCTCGGGAAATATACAGTCGTACCAGGCTGCCCACCTGCTGTGCGAACAGATATGCAGAACGAAGTGCAGGTGTCCAAATATGCCGGCAAGGCCCTCGGCCGATTTGAGTGACTCGGCCCCGGTTCCTCTCAATTTCAATTTCTTTATCGTCCTTACCATCACATGTCCATCAACTATTCGGGCCAGTTGATCACAGACGACGCCAAGGAGCTCTTCTTGGTCCTCAAAGGCAAGTGCGTATGCCTTGATCTCTTTCATCATGTCGACATCGTACGGTCTTGTCGAGTGACGCGAGGATCGAATAATCGAAGCTATGGTGCTAAAAGAGAACGGTGTCGGAAACTGTATCGGTATCTTCACGCAGGCACGAGTCTTGTCTATTTTAACATTCCTGTAGGCCGAGCTCCACCCGCTCCGTGCATAATGTCTCGGGAGGTATGGGAGATGAAAAATCTCGCACGTTGAACAAAGAATGTAGTATGGGAGGATGCCATCTCTTTCAATGCGCTCCAGAAGCTCGTATCGGGCATGTCCCGTAATGCTGAGTGGATGGCGACCGAGTTTTCGTAGAGATGCGCGACTCGTGAGTGCCAAAGCGGCCAGATCGGAAGGATGGAGATTCTTCGCGACAGCTTGGAACAGAAAGTGGGGAGAGTCTGGATAGTTGGCTTGATTGGAAACCCGGGAGTCGATCGAGGAACCGGAGAATGTTGACTTGGAGTGTAAGGTGGCGGGCTATCATCGCTGATGGTTTCATCCGGGGATGTTGTATTTGAAGGATAATGAGTATTAGATTCTCCTTCTCTGTAACGAAGCTGCTGAGCTAGTTGCCTCTCAAGTGTCGATCGTTCTTCACACTCCGTTCCTTCCCCCGTTCTCTGGATGCGATTCTCCAGTAAGCGAGCAAGGCCGAATCCGATGCGTCACTGATGACGTTTCTGGACATTTTGGTCGAGGGTCGATACCGGGCGAAGCCGTGTAATATGGGAAAATGAAAGAGAACAACGATGGGACATGGGTATATCACGATATGAAGTAGAGGCATCCATTTATTTATTAGCCTTTATGATGGGAAGCCATTAGCTTGATTTTCATGAGTGTCCTTGTGATCAAAAGACGAGGCCCTCGTGTCACCACGAGTATTTAGGGTGTCTCGGAATTATCTACTCACATAACATTGCGAAGGTGAAAACCCAGCCTAGTGTGAGTTTAACGGATGCTAAGCTTAATAGAGACCTGAGTAGTCCAGTTACATGGGTCGATGCCTCCCACGGACGCAGCGACCTGGGGGCAGAGGAACAAACATCCAACTTCCAAGTTAGGCCTCCGTAGTTCTCACCCATGAAGTACAAAAGAGCAAATTTGTGCCGCAAATTATTATACGTGCTGTTCGAGCCAGTCAGATTAAGCCTTCCGATTTAACGCCTCATACGCAGCGCCCTTGAGGCGTTCAGATCATGTACACCCTGCAGGAACGAGGCTCCTGTCTTTCTCCAGAAACAGATACTGCTATAATGTGGCGTTACTCATTCATAAGGAAATGATACTATATTAAGGAGTTCAGCAAATCATGTGAAGTGCTAACCTATCGTCCCATTCCGCCATAAACATCTCGATAGCCTTCCATGAATTAGACCGCTCCCGAGTTCAAGCCCACACCATCCCTGCAATAAGACATATTTACTCCAAGTGACTCCACGTTTATTAGTCTTAGGGGATTGGAGATTGGAGACGGATGAGAATCGTGTGCCCTTGAGATTTTTGACACCGAGTTGATGGAGGCTTATGTTGAGGATTGAGAGTGTGTGAGTAGATCCCGACAACTAAACTTATGTCACTGCAGACTTGAAAAGATTTAATTCTCCGAGCTATAGTATCAATTTGATAAACTCGAATTTATTTACACTTCAATATTGAGAATAGAAGCCCCACCGTGCCTCCCAGCATGGAACAACACTCACACCATCTGTCCTGGCAGCTAGCAGCCCTCTTCTATGGAGATTATGCCTCTAGAGCCCCGGTGCTATTTGCGCTCCCACAGTGGACCACTCCAGTTACAGGCTCTGCTGCACGCCAAACGCGGAAGATTCTCCCTTTAATAGCGGTCCATGATGAGCTGCGTCTTCAACGAGTCCTGCGCGAGGAACCACCCCTTGCCCTGCATGAAGGTGATAAGGCTGTCATGTTTCGTCGAGGCCGTCGTGGCACTGCCCGTCTTGAACGACGCCTCAACGACGTACTCGGTTCCCGTTCCCGCCGCGTTGCGGATAGGCCAGACCTCAATATACAGCTGCACGCCGTTCCACGTGCCGATGGAGCGCTTCGCCAAGATGGGTCCGTAGATGCGGGAATTACCGAGCGCGGTGGTGCCCCAGTTATTCGACAACCAGTCGTCAAACTTGCCGGGCGCGTTATCGATCAGCATGTTGCGCGACTTGCTAGCACCTGGCAAATCCATGCCACTGAAACCACTGTCCGAGGCCGACTTCTTGCGGCTAATGGAGAGCGTCTGCTTCTGGTAACCCCACTCGACCTGGGCCTCGTAGTTGCTGTCGCTGGAGTCGAAGCCCTCGTTGTTGGCCGTTGTGAGAGCGGCGTTGATATCGCCGCCGGTGATGGGGTACCGCTTCTTGTACGTGAGCTCGAAATCGTCCTCATCCTCGACCTTGCGGATCCGCGGGCTCCATCCGGCGTTGTAAATCTCCTTCGAGTTCGTGTCAAGGAACTGGACGTTCATCTTCGTGACGGTCGTCGGCATGCTGAACGTCGACAGGACCGTGGCCTTGAGCTTGTTGTCAGATCCGAGAACCGCAGTGGGATTCAGCAAGACCTTGACCTCGTAGTCGGGTACCATGTTGGTCGCGGCCTGCGCGAAGGGAGCGGTAGTAACCGCAACCGCGGCTACGAGCAGGTGGCGAAGAGAGAGCATCGTGGCGGACTTTGTAAGTCAGAACGTCTGATCAATTGGGATGGTGTGAGATGGCGGAGAATGGGCAATTCTTCACTTGATGGTCCATTTCATTGTCAAATGTTGGATCTAGAGTATTTATACTGGTAAATAATGCGTATTAACACGTATGGTAGCAATCGCCCGTCGTTCTTACTTCGTGGTTCGTACGTTGGTGATCATCCATCGGATTGACGTAGCCATTACATAGCGCACGTGGTCGTCTTGATCGCACGACCTACGATTGAGGCATTTCTGACGTCGCAGAACTGTGCAATTCCCTTCTAAACATAGATATTCAGCTATACTGGAGACCGCTAGTTGCGCAAGTCGCAGGTGAGTCTCTTTTCCCTTAGAGTTGCACCTCTGGCTGGTCTTACTTTTTCCGGTCACCGACGGCGCGGGGGCTGACTGGACACCTCCTAATATTAACGAGCACCCTAGCACTCTCACCCATATGTCTCCTCAGCCCCAGCCCTGATGGTCGTGAAAGTTATTGTCTGAATGGGAGCAATATTTGTCGGTGTGCGGAATGGTATAGCGCACTGGACTAGAGAGTAAGCAGCGGGACCAAACGAAAACATCGAAACCGGTTTCCCTGTTGCTACAAAACGCATTTAGATGAATAGTAATAACATTGACATGAGAACCACTTCCTAATTGAAACTTGTCAGGCTTTTTAGCCTTGAAGAACGCCGGTAGTAAACGACGGCATGGGGATAACTGGGGTTAACACGCGCGTCCCCAGGTTGTTGGAGAACTGACGGCGCTGCACGAAGCGACTCATAAATTGAATGGCCTGGAAACGCCAAAGTGTCAGAGTGCTAATGCCGCTGTGGTTTTACAGCGCGTGATATTATTGCGTGTGAGTTGAGGTGAGCTTAGTCTCACAGTCGCTGCTGGATGCTATACCATGTTAGTCTAGGACTCTAGGGGTCCTTCGACCAGACCCATGAATTCCTGGAACTAGAGGATACCTGCAGCATCCCGGTAATGGAAGCAGGTTAGATCAGTTTGCAATTGCAGCCGCAGCGGTAGGCCTCTATAGATCTGAGCGGAATCTCATCAGAGCTGTATCGGACTCGCCGGTCCCTTTCTTGGTTGAAACGACCTTGATGTCTCGACTTCCTCGGCTCTTGAGACAATTATGGCAATGCTGTCTGGAGGGTGACGAAGTGCGCTTTGAGATATCCAAGATCACGATGAGACGACCTCACAAAAGAGCTCATTATCTCCGTGCGCTTAGGGTCTCAGGCCCATGAGACTCACTTCACTTCCAATGCTAAGCTAGTCTGACTGCGCCCGGATGAATCGGCTAACGAAAACAGGGACGCAGTATGCAATAGTAACAGCTATCAAGGCGAAGTGATGCACCCTACTGACCTTGACATCCTGGTTAAGGGAATTGCTGTTGGCTTGGAGCTTCTTGGGTATGAAGGTGACTCTCCGACCTGTTACCGGATGAAGAAAAATGGCGAGCCAATTCTGCATCGACAGGAAGGATTCTATCGAATTTGGGAAGTATACCATCAGCCTCTCAGCCAACCATTCTCCCTTGTTTACCATGTTCGCGAGGCATTTTTTTTCTCGAACTCTTCAGTGACCGTAGCTGAACAGTGAACCAAGCGCCTCCGCTTCCAATATCCGTTCGGATACGGCTAAGTTTGATGCTCTCTGTTCACCATCCTGACAGCAATTGTGCTCTTTCTTGCAGTTTTTCACCCAGTCACTGATATGTAAGCGCACTTGACAGATCTCCGTCCCCCAAAAGACTACGGGAAAGGCCGTCCAAAAAGGAACCCTCCGACTTCCGGCACAAATCATTCAGAGTTTCCTGAGCCGCAGATCAATCGGGAAAAAGGCGTCAATGTAGCGGAAGCCGCATGGTAGGAAGTGGTACAAGTGGTGCCCAACGCGGAAAACGTCTCCTCGTACATTTTGGTCCGCTCTTGTCATTAAGTGATCTCAAAAAACTTGCTCTCTCGTGGCCAGGTCATGCCTGCACCATGGCAAGAGGGTTAGGATGGCTCTCGCTTTCTTGGTTGTAAAACTCGCTGATGAAGACACCCAGTCTATATGAATTATCAGGGACAGTTCATCGCAACGAGTGTAGGAGAACTCACTGAGGCAGTGGCCGACGAATGGACTTGTGCTGTCCGGCATCATTGGCACAGCCAGTTCGTGACGGGCGAGAAGTTCCCCAGAAGTTCCCCGGTCCCGCGGAGAAAACGCTGCCCTCAATCCGGTGAAGAATATCCCGATGAAAGAAATATTTTTTTCTTTTCTTCCCGGCATCATTTTTCCTACGGCGAAGGTAATTCCTTCATTCCCTGCAAGGATCATCTTGGCTGCTGGTCGAGGCCGGCGTTTTCTCGGCTAATCCGACGCGAAATCAAAGACAAGGGAGAAAGTCGAGTTGTCATTCCCCCTGAGCTCTCACATATAACTCGAGTTCAGCCATGAAACATGGCGAAGCCCTCTCTTCCCCATGGGTTATCCATGACCTTCGAGGAAGCCTTGGAGGACACATCTGATTTAGTTCATCAAGTCCGCGTTGAGCGCGAAGTCGACGAATTCAAACAATCTCTTGCTCAGCAATCATCTCTGCTGGAATCACTTGTCCGTCTCCATTTAGGCTTGGGCCCTGATGGCGTTTGCAAAGTGGAGGGCCCCGAGAAATGGATGGCCGGCGCCTTTAATGTTGTTATCCCGGCCAATATCGGGTCGGGCCGACGTGTTGTAATTAGGTGCCCCATGCCCGCTAAACATGGCGAGTCACAAAATCCAGGCTCCCTAGATGAAAAGTTGGCATGCGAAGCAGCTGCCTACGTTTGGATGCAAAAACACTGCTCCGATATTCGCATTCCTTTGCTGTATGGCTTTGGCTTCCCAGATGGACGTCATGTATGTTGCCTCTTTCTCTTCGCAATGAGTCCGCCGCTTCCAAGATCCTCGTCATGCTCACCAAGTCCGCTTGGCAGTTCACTCATTTCAGCCAGCTCCGCTTTCTAGCTCGCCTCTACTTCACAATATGGCACTCTTTCTCCACAGTTCTCGGCTCTCCGACGCCTTGTTATGCCAGCGTAACCTTTTCTCATTCTCTGCCTTCAGGTTATATGATCCTCGAATACCTCGACCAAAGCGTTGGAAAGAGGATGTCTTTTAATGATCTTAGGAATGAAACTAAGAGGCTGAGCCTATTCCGAAACATATCACGCATATTCCTCGCTCTATCTCGACACCCCCAGCCGTGCATAGGTAGCTATAAGTTAGGAGATGATTGCGACGTTCGCCTTACAAACCGACCCTTAACTGCTGAAATCATGATCCTCGAGAACCAGGGAGCGCCCCAGACAATAGCGCGTGACGAGGCCTATACATGTGCCGACGCGTATATCTCAGACTTAATAACCTTTCACGATAAGCGGTTTCTCAGCAACCCTAATGCGTTGGGTCTGAATATGACGGTGGAGAGCGGATGGCCACAAAGTCACTCCTCCGTGCCACTTTTCACCATTTTTATCCCAAGCAATATCGCAATCGGCCATTTGTCTTACAGCTTACCGACTTCCACATTGGAAACTTCTTAGTCGATGACGATTGCAACATCACTGCAATCCTCGACCTTGAGTGGATGGTCTCGCGCCCTGTCACTATGCTAGCACCCCCATACTGGATTTGGGGGCGAGAGCTTGGGGACCTCTCTCGACCGCCATTCTCCAAGGCCTTTAAGTTTATCTCTGACCAATTTATGGGTATTTTCGAAGAGGAGGAGCGCCAAGTAGACACATCACTTGTTCAGGAAGCCTTGGGTGGTGCTACTCTTAGTAGCGTGATGCGGGAAACACTTGGTTCGCAACGGTTCTGGTTTAATTACTCACTTGATTCCGTCAACGCCATGTATATTCTGGCGCGGCGCCACCTCTTCCCCGAGTTTCACCTCCCTTTGGTACCTTTATTCGTCTACCCGGCCTTCCTGCTCTGGCACCCACATGCAAGCCGACTAGTTGCAGAAAAATTGAACGACCATCGCACCTACACAAAAGAGCTAGCGAAGTTATTTAACGAACCAGTACCTCCTCAGGAACCGGAGCCTGGTATGAAAAATGCCACGGATCGCCAGGAAATGGACGAGGCCATGCAAGTGGTCCGGAAATACATGGTCTCCAAGGATGAGGAGTATGGACAGCGGGCTTCATACCAGATAGCAAATAGGTAGGCACCTTGAGATGGGACCCCACCAGACCGTCAATATATTGCCAGCATAACCGCAACTATTCAAAAGCCTCATGGTACAATGTAATCCATATCCCGCCCGTTGTGGAGTTCCTGCCTTGCGCGGCCTGTCCCCGGTTTTCTACTCGTCATCATCATCATTATCAATGTCCTTCTGCAACAGCTAGTAGTTAGCTTAGGCACCTGCCGAAGCCTATATACCGCGTAGCTAGTTACATCTGTAGATCTCGTAGCCCTTTAAAATATATATTAAAAGAGATATATTTATAATATAAGAGTAATTACTATATAATAAGTAAAATTTCTAATATAAAAGAATTTTTATATTACGAGCTATGCCGTGTGTAGGCTTGGGCAGTGGCCCACGCCAGTTGTTCCTTTATAAGTAGTAAAGTCAATTAACTAAACTTTGTTACGATCCTAACACTCGGGGTTCCGGTTGATCAATGGAATGCGGCAGTGTCGGGACAGTGGGCGCCTGTTTGAGGGTCAAGCGAGGCAGTCAAGCAGTATTCACAATGATATGGTGAGAAGTGCGTATTCAAGTGTAGGGGTGTAGTAGTACTTGAATTGACTACTGGAGAGTCTTGGAAGACAACTAGATGCATGGTAGAACCCGTAGTTTATATAGACGTTTCCCTCCCAAGCTCTCCTAGGTGATCGGAGCTATTCAACTAGTGATCGGAAGTGATCACTAGGCGATCGGAGTGATCACGGGGGTGATCGCCACCGATCTTTGACCTTTTCCTCCGATCACATTCCTGCGTGCCAGTCACCTGCAAACGGCCGCCCGCGCCTTGTAATTCTGCCATCTGTCACCGCTTCTGGGCCTGCATAAAGGTCGGCCCGTGACATTTAGCAATAACTATCAACTTTATACGTAATTTAAATTAATTAAACTTAGCTATATATTTATACTAGTAGCTTATATTAGTATTATTAAAAAAGATAAAAAAAATTATTATCTTATTTTATATTTTTTTTTTTAATTTTTAAGTTTTTATAAATTAGTCTTTAGTACTTGACGTGTCCGTTCGACACCAAGGAGCCGTGTTAAACGGGAAGGTTCGCGCTACTAACATTGAGAAAGGCTACTTCGCCGGCCAATTTCACATGCTGATTGTCAACAGTAGCCGATTGGCAGCCGACGAAATCGATCTTTTCTCTGCGCTTTACGAGCCATTCAAGGGTAGATTTGATGTCCGAGATATCGTTGTGAAGCTTACCGACTGATTGTGGGCATGTGCCGCCGATATAATGGACACACCGTTTCATCTTGGTCAAGATGAGCACAACGGGATGGACTACGTGAACATTGACCGGTAAAGCAAGATTAGGCCTTAACACCAGGTAAAGACCCCGGACCAGGGGGTGGTGGGAGATGCTTACCCTGTTCAAGTTGTAAGACTCGAAGTTGACGGGGAAGACCAAGCTCCCCGACTGGAAGAGTTTCGAGCACGAATTTGGCATCGAAGTCTGCAGGCGTGAAGAACAACTTTGAATTGGTCCGCGTCGTGATATTGGTAATAAAGTTGCGTTGCTGAGAAGAGAACAGGGATCTTGTACGGATACCGCTTGACTTCCATCGCAACTCCCTCAGTTTCCCTAATTCCCAGTTCACATCCGCTAAAATGATTGGCTGTTACTGGGCATGATGCAACCATCCTAGTACGCGCCAAACATGAACACCTCTCTGGGACGAATACCATCCGCTACCGAACCATTAGGGACTGGGATTCCAGGTTCCAAAGTGGCCTAATATGCCTCCCAACATAGTCAGTCCTGCAAATGAGGAAATCTGGAACGCAAAATATAAAAAGCAATAACAGGTTTAACGCCGAAAATCCGATATCAAGTCATCCGCCTAAAGGCCCCTCTTCCTAGCCAGCTCAGCCTTCAGTCTTTCCATCTCCTCTCGCCTCGAAACCCCACTTTCTGGATCATAGTACACATCTCCTTCAATTTGCTCTCTGTAGAAGTCCTTCCTCTCCCAGTACTTGTGCCCTTCTGCCGGTCTCTTCACGGCCCATTCATCGAGGGGTGGGTATGGGGACGGGTCGAACTTGAGATGCAGAGAGTACCAGTGACAGAGGCCAGAGGTGGTATTTGCAATGACGGGAAACGTACCCCGCTCAAGCTGAAGGGTGTATATCTTTGGGGAAAAGGCGTCCTGCGTGAGATTTTTATCGTGTAGTTGCCACCCGTCAGTTGGCATATTACCGTACCGCGTCATGCGACGTTTGGTGAGAGTCAACTTGAGACCCACTGCTGGAATGTTTTCACTACCGTTGCCGACAACTTTCTCAAGAATTGTATCATCTTGATCTGTGCGAGGCTCCCAGTCGAATATCGCGGCAATGAACAAAGACATGCCGTGACCGCAGACCAGCTGATAGGTGTGTTAATTGGGACTAAGACTTTCTGCGGGTGATTGGCGTACCTCTCCTGTTCCGTCCTGGTTGAACTTTATTCCGCATGTATCGGAGGCTCCCCAGTACCACCAGCCGTCAATAAGGACAGAACGTATCGATCCTCCCATTGTGATGGATCGTCACGCCTCGCCCCAGACGGTAGCGATTAATTACCGGGCCCGATTAGACGAGAACACGGTTGTGATAGAGTTGAGATGGTATTTTGCGGTCGAGTGAAGCTTGATATTATCTCGACTTTTAAATTGTATTTTTAAGAGGGGTTGCGACGAGGAAGCGTAGATGTGAGACGAATTAAGACTGGACGTGAGTGGAAGCACAGCCTGCCACCTTCATGACGTCATAGACACTTCGACCAAATCCTTTCTAAACAGGTAGACTTCGTGAATGATGGGTTGCTAAAATACGCAACACTACTCGAAATACGATCTACCACAGGCTCTGAGAAATAGGAACCGGCATTTTCCGTAGCAGTAGTCATGCCTGATTTCATGGTCGTCGCGGCCGGTTTGTTGCCAGACAGCATGAACAGCAGATGTGGCCCGAAGACGCGATGCTGCGCCACGTCTCCGCAAACATAGATCACGGATTACTGTGAAAATCATGGAGCGTGAGCATTTAGCTACATAGGTGACCGCAAGGCTTAAAACACAGGATTGCGTAGTGTACATATAGTAAGCTCACTTATAATCCAAGACATGTCCGCTTACTATTACCATTTTGCGGATCTTCAGACAGCCACCGAGAATGCGCAAATGGGCCACAGACCTGTTATAGCGATTTGTCTTTCAACATCTATATAGGCCGCTCCCAGCATGACCTTTAACCTCAACCCGGACTCTTCAACTATTAACACAAGTATTCAAGCATATAGACCATCCAACTCAATCTCCTCTCCACCAACCGTCTGATTGTCATATTTGATTGACCTTCCCGACCGAAAAGCAATAACGCCGCCGCAAAAATGATGTTCAGCTTTTCCCAATTATTGACGCTTGCCTTGACGGGCTACGTTACTGCTGCGCCTTCGCATCTCACTCGGCGTGCTGGCCGTGTCGTCATCGGTTATCGAACAGTAAACAGGGTTTGTGCAGCATACCCAGCCTCTAGGGAGCGTGTGTTAGTCGTTTTGGGCGGGGGCTGACCTACCCTGCATAGATCGAGGCAAATGAGCTCAACGAGTATGGAACCTTCGTCGACTTGGGTGGGTTCCAAGATGAGAAAGCCCAAACTGGTCTGGGCAAGTATCTGAGCCCCAGCCCCGGAGAGTGGGACGTTGGCATCGATAACAGGTGAGAACCAAGCAAATCACCCTACACTAAAACTGTTGAAACAAACGCTAATCTCCCACAAGCTACTGCATCGCATGGGCCGATGCGGACAAGTACGACGCTGTAAGCAAGGTGTGGATCCCGGAAGATCACTGGTGGCCTTCTAGCGAACAGGCAATGAAGGACTACATCGCCAGCCTCGGCATCGAGAGCAGGCTCTCCCTGCGCTACTCTGAGATCTTTGGCAAACCGGGACTTTTGCAAATGATGGTTCCCCTAGAGTTGTACGAGCAGTACGACAACGGCATCGGTATCGAGGTGCAATGCTTCGACACGCTTGACCAGCTGAGGCAGGTGGAAAACGGGAGGGTCGACTACCTCCGTGGAGACATTCAGAACCGAGGTCCCGCTCAGCCGGCTCCTCCCAACCCTGCTCCGCCCAACCCGGCTCCTCCTAACCCAGCTCCCCCTGCCCCTCCCGCCGCCCCTAAGCCTCCCGGTGTCTAAAAGTGCCGTTGGTGGAGCAAAGGAACCCTCCGGGCGAAAACGGCCGATATATTCCGGGTCTGGAGTTTATCTTACTACCTTGGGATATATAAAAAACAAAGGAATTCTCAATATCCTTTATGTTTGAGTATTAACATTAGCGGGGTTGATAAGTAGTCTTTGATATATTTATGTTTAGTAGAGTATCTAGAAGATTAGGTATAAAGAATTGATGTTTCTCCTTATTCAAGCTGTGCTATTACAATCCTAATACTAGCTTATTAGCAGTATTAGGTAGATATAAATAAGAGTTAAATGGTTGTCTATTACGAATAGAGTAAAGTAGTTAAGTAGTATTGTAATGGAGTAGTGCAGCCTACCTGCTCATCACATGAATGAAAAATGAAACAGTTGTGGTCAATGGTCTATGACAATTCCTGCAAGAAGCTGCTGCAGGGCCCTGTACAGGAATGGACGGATGTCGGATCTGTTGATCAATGTAGATAATAGTAGAACATGTAACAAGGAGACCTCTGAATAGGGAGAGATGAAGATTCATGTAAACGTCTAGTATAGGACACTTGGATACACAAGACAAGCAGTGAAGCTGCTTAAGGGTCAGTAGGGAAGATGATCTGTGAGAACTGAGTAAAAGAAGTTAATTGAATTAAATTAAAAAAACTGACTCGATGATATTGAACTTGTTATCCTCTACCTAAGATGAGAGGAAAGAAAAGAAATGGCTATGGCCTGGTCTATGGCGAGGAATAATGTTCTTCTGCCCCCTTCTTTGCGGTCCTAGAGGAGAACTGCACGCTTTTTTCACTGCTGTCACCTTTTCTACTATTGCAATACTGCTATAACGATACTGCTAAAGTGGCAATATAAAGCTCTACTAATACTAAAGGTAATAGCAGTAGTAGTATATAACCCTTAATACTACCTATAAGAGCTTTCAAATTCTAATACTTAGACTTTGGCAATTTTGTGTTTAAACAGAGGTGCTCGCGGCTAAGGTTCGTGCTTTATGCTAGCGTTCTTAACTGTTCAGGGCACAAATGATAGGCGCGGTGCTCAACATGCAGGCAAACTTAAATAAAAAGAAAAAGTGCGTCAATTGTCGCAGGAATGGTATACTTGGCAATAAGGCGCGCATATCGCTCGTCGTAGTGGTCGTAGACAAACTTGCTAACCTTGGCAAGTACGCCGATGCCCAAGCAGCCATAGTCGCCGACAGTCACGGCGATGGATGTCTCCTCATCTACCAAGCAAGAGCGATGGCATGCACCCTGTTAGCATTATGCTAGAAGCTAAGGAGAAACTAACGAGTCGCCGTATTACCCGCGGCTGGTATATGGAAGGCCCAAAGGAAAACTGACCTGGATCGACGATAGCAATATTGGCGAAGATAGTCGATAGCGTCAGGCCGGTGGTCCCGATGCTGTCGCACAGCGAATCCACCAGCGGCTGGTGGTCCCAGGCCTCGACGACGGTGACAACGTCCATCAGGAAGACGTACAGCGCCTGCGCGGAGCTTATCCCCGCGAGCGGCACGATGAGCTCCCGCGACCGCTCGCGCTTGCCTTTGTCCCAGACCTGCATCTGGTCGGCGCACAGGTGCACAAACACGTACACCGCGTCGCCCGTGATGCTGCCGGCCCAGCTCAGCCAGCGGAACTGGTATGCCGGCTCCGTAGGGTCGTCGTGTACGGGGATCGTCACCGCCCGGATGACCAGCTTGGCCAGTGCGATGGTGTGCCAGTCCGTGAGGAGGCTCCAGGCCTTACCTCCAAGCGTCTGACCTGATTTCTTCCCCCAGGGGAACGCGGCTCTGCTCAGGCGGGTGAGGGGGTGCGGTGAGTGCAGGCGGGAGAGGGCACGTGCGCTCATGAAGGCGGGGATGAAAGCCGCTATATCGCCGGTGGCGGGAATCTCAAGCTTTTTGTCACTACGTACATGGTCGGATCTGAGCGCGGGTGTGACAGCCATTCCAACGCCCTCCTCTAGCGGGATGAGGCCAGCCACGGCGCCGAAGAAGCCCATGAAATGCGTCACGAGGAGGTCGGCGACGGCCAGGAAGTGGTTCACACCAAGGGTGTACTCAGCCCTCGAGGCGTCGCCAGAGATTAGGTGCTGGTAGTTCAGCTTCGTCAAGTCGGCGGGCGCCTTTCCGGTAAGTATCTTGTGGACGATGGTCATGGGAATGGCGAATATCAGCGCAGCCAGATCTAGGATGGTCAGGTCGGTCCCGCCAGAGACGAACTTCTTGTACAGGGTCGAGAAGATGGGAACGTCGATCTTGAAGTTGGCAAAATTCTGCAGCGTCTGGATAAGGGACTTGATCACCTTCAGAATGCCGACCGTGAGCTTCTTGATGCAGTCGATGATGCCTGCCGCGATGTCGACACCAACTTTCGCGAGCACCTGACCAATGGTGAGGTTGGCTTTGTCACTGTCGAAGAGCTCGGCCAGATCCTTGGCGACGTCTTTGATAGTATCCTTAATGGAGCTGACGGCAGGGATGATGAGGGTGCGGAGAAGATCCATATCGTCCTCGGTAGCGACATCAGGATCCCCGTGGACGACGGAAACTTCGCCGGCACCGCCGAAGGCAAACTATTTCGACCGAGGATCAGCAATCCGCTCCTAATCCTGAAGGGAAAGAAATTACCTGGAAACCGATTTTACGTACTTGATGGAAGGAATAATTGGCCGGCGCACTCTGCTTGGCGGCATGGCTCTTAGCCGTTCTGCTCTCGTCGCTGTCAGGAGTCGAACCGAGTCTCTTGTTGGCGATCCCATCTGGAACCTGACTCAGCTTCTGGACCGATTCTTTGGCTCGGTCGAAGAATTTCTCTACCTCATTCTCGGCGATCCCTATGCTGCTGACGGCCGCGGTTGCGCTGCTGTTTAAAAAGTGCACGATGGAGCGGTGGGTGGCCTGTATATCGTCCCAGTTGAAGATGAAGCCGAGCCAGGCCACAACCCTCCTCCCGATCTCGAGGACCTTCTCGAAGATGGCGCTCAGCACCTTGCCAACGGCTGCGACCGAGTCGACCGCCCAGCGGTAGATGACCTCGCCGATATGCAGGACAAAGTGGTAGGCGTCTCCTGTCTTCTCGACGGCCCAGATCGTGAAACTCTTTACTCCGTCCACTATGCCGCTCCACATGGACTTTAGGCGGCTCCATGGTTAGCAAGAGACTAGCTATCTTGCACAGATGCGAGACACCCCAGAAGGAGAACCAATCTGGGGCCCACTACTCACCCATAACATATCCTTCACCCCTCCAGTATGAGCGGAGGCCTGAACGAGAGCATCCAGATTATGCCCACACACCAGGGCTGATCGTTGGAGCTTGGAGCCGCCGGATCCAACGGTCATTTTAGGAGAAAAGGAAGGAGGTGGATTGGCCAATCCTCTCGTTTCTTCCTCCAATTTCTCCATCCTTGCCGCTTCCAGTCGCTGGATGGCCTTGGCCACATCATCAAGCTCCGGGTCTGACATCTTCCTGGCTCCGTCTAAGAGCAGTTCGCCGGACTGGAGTCTTGCGTTCTTCAGGTCTTGCCCTGACTTGATCGCTGATACATTGAAATGGCCATCGCACCCCTTAACATCCCGTACGCTGTAGGTAAAGCTCGAGACGTCCGGGGAGGGTATGACGAGATCCAGGCTGCCTCGAGCGTCAGTGGTGACCTCCACGCCGCCAGGGCCAAGGTCGATGATCCGTCCGTTCAGGTAGATGGTCGTGTAGCTCGAGCACTGCAGGAGAACCCTCGCGTTGCCCCGCACCGTCCCGTCCTGGTCCTGCACAGTGCAGTGCACGAACGCCGACGACGTAGTGACGTAGCCGATGCCGTGCCGCGAGCTGGCCGCCCAGACAGCGACGTTTTTGTCGTCGGACTGCGAGCAGAACAACTGCATGCTGTTGCTGAACACGCCGTCACTGGTGAGCTTCTTGCCCTTCTTGCCCTTGCCGACGTGCTTGGAGGTGTAGTGGTAGAGCTCGTCGCCGCCGACGAGGAGGTCGTTGTAGCCGTGTTTATTGAGACATGTCGCTAGGACGCGCGCCCCTATGAGACGAATGAGATTTTTTAACTTATAAACTACGCAGACTGGCTGTGGACTAGACGTGGGTAAAGCAACAAGATGACGGACGAGTTTAATCCAAGCGTACCTTGTGAGCAGGGGATAGGAACGTGAGCCACTTCGCCAAAGTGCTTCTCGGTCGCGATGAAAATCAGGGAGGTTTTATCTAATACCAAAATGCGTTATACTTAGCCCAGCACGACACATAATGGAGGTTTGCAAAGCATAGAGGGAAATGAAACTCACCCTGGATTCTATATAGGGCCGTATAGCCCGGGTCGAGGTCGATGGTTGTCGGAAGGAGGTCGTAGATCTCAGCCGCGTTCTCCGGCAGCTGGACGTCATTCGATAGATCCCAGGATGACTCGTCTGACTTCATATTTACTCGGGCAACGTCCTCGGTGCTCACAATATTTCCCGGCACTTTGAAGGTAACAAGCAAAGGGGTACTTCTCGTCCGGGCCGCGGTTTCCCTAATACGAAAAAGATAGTCTCAGCGAGACGTGTGATGGGCTGGGGAGCCTCGTAGTGCAGCTCACCACCATGACGCTAAGCACGTTCGCCTCCTTCGAATTGTATGTGTGTGGAACAATGAACTTGGAGAAGTCCACGTCACCAGCCACGTCTGAGGGTTTGAGCCCCCTTGTCACTACCAGCTTCTTGGACCCGCCCTCGCGTATCACGAGGGCCATGTAGAGGATCGTGTCCAAGCTCTGGGAAAGGCCGAAGTGCAGAAACTCGACATCGGATCCGTACCCCAGCCTGCTCCCAAAGTCAACAAGCTCGTTGGCTCCTGACGCGCCGGTCTTGACCAGGTAAAAGATCTTGTCGTTGCCGATAGAGAAGGTCATGGGGGCTTTCTTATCGTCAATGATTGTCACGAAGCGGCTCGATGGGGGGACGGGCATGGCCGCAAGGTGGTGCGTCATGAGTTCCGAATCGAATGTAAGGGTTGCCATGATTCCTAGGCGGAGATTGGATTAGCATTTGCCACCCCTTAATATCACCTCAAAGCGATGTGAGGGCGTCGATGTTGCCTTGCCTGACTTTAGATACTCTATACAACTTGCCTATATAATTCGCTGCACTCCAATGTCAAAAGTCCTGGAGGCGACAAAAGTATTGGAGGTTTCCGAGTGTTGCCTCGTCGTGTAAAGGGAAAAATAGAAGCCAGCCGAGTCGGGTTAAGTAAAATGGAGGCGGATATGTGTGAGGGGAACAATGTTCCGGATATAAGTTAACCCCAAATGCTCCTCCTGCCTGCGGCTGGGGTTTTCCAGGACAGACAACAGCAGCAGCGCACCTTCAACTTCATCACCAACTTTTCTTCAGGTTGTACGGAGCTAAGACGCGATTTCCTTGTTGGAATAAGCGGAAATAAGCACTGTACGTACTAGGCTTAATAGCACGCTTCACAGGCCCTTTACTCTCCTCTGTCGGCGAGTTCTCGCGTGAATGCTAGAGAACTTAATGGCTGTTCTTCGAGCCTTTTCGTTGGCACTGGGATAGAGTGGTTGGTCTGTTCTAGGTCCATTTTTCTCTCTCTTCCCTTTTCCTCCTTACCCCGCCTGGCTTGGAAGCCTTCGTAGCGCTATTTAGTTGCATTACTCTTCACCCAAGATGGTTGGGCCGCAAGAGGTGCTCCGAGGTGCTTCAGCAGCTCTATCATTTTGCTTACTTGCAGCTCAATATTGCCAGACTACATATGCTTCCAAGAAGTACAGTTATAGTCCTAGCTGAGTGTATTGATTTGTAAACTCTCTTCACAGCTACATGCTCGAAGAAGTCACTCCTTCTATAGTCCTAGGAACACAAATAGTCATACAAATCTCTTAAGGGGTTCTTTGACTTAATATTGGGGCTTAATACGAGAGAGGTTTAACAATAACTCGACCCCTCCAAGAGGCAAGTTGGCAGGCGCAGTATGCCACTGGCTGAACCATATGCGAGAACAGCAGGCTGCCCAGACCAGGCTGCCCAAACCAGGATGCATGCATCTTGCTACGCTCTCGGTTGAATGGAAGAAGAGAACGAAGAGGAAAGGTGGGAGAGGGGACCACTTGATCAATAAATGCATATGTACTTCGTAAAATTAGGCACAGCTGAGACAGTCAGCCCAACTGCAGGAGCACGAAATGTCAGAGGTGGGGGGTGAGGAATCGCATGTATACAGTTGTTGCACATATTAATGTCTAGCAGCGACCTGTGTACCAAGGGTTTCCAGAGTTCCATAGATACCTTCGCCGTATATTTTCCAGAGGACTTTGAGCGATATAACCACAAAATCTGGTCTGACGCCAAAATCCCTGTCCATAAAAGCGGACTATCTAGTCGTCGGACTCGATCGAGCAACCTTCGTAGACACTTAACTTACCACATGCAACAGAAAATGTCAGCCATGTCCATGTCATCCGCAGATATCGAAGCCATTGCTCGATCCATCAAGCGCGAGCTTGGCTCGTTCAATACTACTGTCGAGCAAGACGTCAGCGGACCCGGAAATTCTGTGCGGGAAACCTCATTTTCCCTCGTCACTTCTAAAGCCAGTCTCGATGCGGAAGCCCAGCTCAGAGAGGCATACGAGAGCATCTCCGCTCCTTTTAGGGACAGAGATGCAAGTCTCCGGGAAGAAGTTGACAAAAATGACGATCTCCAGCTTCAAGATGACGGGACCCCTCGCATGCCCAGTCACCTGCTTCAGTCGCCCAGCAAAAGGGAGACTTCAATGGGGGATGTTGCCATGAATCAATACATGATAGTAAGCTATGTTCTCGGATGGTTACCGCTTGGAAAGCAGGGCCTGGGCGAAGCTGACAAGCCCTAATTGGGCTGGTTTTAGATAACCGGTGTCACACAAGACGCCATTAACAGCTCTCTCAGGACCATGGCTAAGACTGGCCGCGGTATCCAGAAGCTCAGTGCCACCGAATCCCCGTCCACATTCAAAGGGAAGATATCGCAGCTCGACCCAGAGCTGGACACAACCAAGCCAACCAGGGCGTTCCTGTACCTTATCTTCAAGAACGGTATCGCTAAATTGTCTCCTACATCGGCAGGCGAGGCCAAGCAAACTGGCAAGGACGTCCAGAAGTACCAGATGAAGGACTGGAAGGTCGTGTTTAACATCGACATTAGTAGCTTGCCTATGTCCAAGAGCGACGGCGACTATTCTTCTGTTACCAGCCAAGTCTCCAATTGGTCCAGCTACTCCCTGCTCCGTCTGATTCTCAACTTCGCGAGTAGGCTTTTCGTTCGCATCTTTCTCCCCTCTCCGCCCTCTCCGCCCTCTCCCACCCTTCCACCTCTCTTCTCGTTTCAGTTCTTTCTTCCTCTTCCTTTAGGTCATTACTCTCACAATGAAAGGAATCGCTAACTGTTGCTCACAAACAGCGGCCAGGCCGAAGGAATACATGTATGTGATATCCATCCCTACCTATCAGCTGACATACCATAACTACTCAGTAGCTGACAGATAACTCCGCAGCTCGTCCAAATCATCTATTCCGGGAATCGATTCCGAGAGGCTGACTACCTTTCTCTACCTTCTCGATGTTTGGTGCCAGAGTCAGACTATGACAAAGAAACCAGAGAAACAGACATTTGCGTATGCTTGGACCACCACCAAGCCCAAGGAGGCTAATGCCGTGGCCCCAACGTTCGCCGCGACTAGCATGAAGCTGCAGACGCACAAGTCATCACAGGTGTCCGACGACAACACCGTTCCTGGCGGGCGCAACATACTTCTCTATCTCGAAATGGCATACAACGAGCCCATGCCCCAGGGTACGTACTCCAGCAGCGAAGAGCTCGTCCAAGAGAAATTCCATGTTTCTATGCAAGTACCTGTTTTGGGACCGGTACCTGCTCGACCCTGACCAGAATCTCCTCGAGAGGGTCAACGAATGGACGCACATCGCCGCCGTCTCGGCCCGCTGCAAGTACTCGGCCTTTGGAGAAAAGAAGACCTGGTTTGTGTACAGTATGGGCCGGGACTGGTCGAAACCTGTATCATTCTACGAGTGGAAGCCGTATCCCTATTCCTGGGTACACAACCTATGGTACTGGTCCGACTCATCGGAGGAGACAGCTACGGACGGTGACAGCTGGTTTGGCATGAAGGCGCAGATTAAATGTACGCCCCAATTCCTACATCTTCTCACCGCCCAGGCTATTGCCCTTCTGAGGCTGATCAGAGACGAAACTACTCATTCTCTCCAACTACCTACCCCGTGAACTCACTTGAAACTGAGAAAGAACAAAACAGGCTATACTAGGAACTGGGCATATGCCCAAAGTGGAGGGGACATCATCTCGCTCTCGGGGACGTCAAGCATCAGCGAGCAGGTATGGATATATACGCGTTTGGTATTGCCAATTGGGTACAGTAAGTCTGTTCGCTTGAAACAATACCTTCGACTAATGTTACCCTTTACCTTTCCGCTTCCCGCTCCTCAGATTGAAGTTACCAGACCACTGATGCAAAACCTCCCGCAACCAAGTGTTCGGTGTCCTGGAGTTTCCAGCTCCAGCTCGAGAGCGTCGAGTCGGGGAAACTTAGCATCGCCGTCTCAGACATCAAGAAAGACGTCAAGACCTACAAGGACTCCGGATGGCTCATGCCGGTGCACAAAATGGAGGTCGACCTCGGCCGCATCATCAACAGCATCCAGCTCGACAGCATGCGACGCGAGGTCAAGACCTCGCTCTCGGGCAACACGGGCTTCGTGCTTCCCGGCGGCACGCAGTTCTTCCAGAAGGACCCACGAGTCTCGGCCAAAGGGGACTTGATGGTCAAGCTCACGTACAAGAACATCGATGACGGCGGCGAGGATAGCAGTAGCGAGGATAGCAGTAGCGAGGATAGCAACAGCGAGGATAGCAACAGCGAGTACAATGATTGACGGCGGGTTAGAGACATCAGACCTCAAGCCAAGTGGCAACACGTAGTCTGTCTGTAGCCGGAGGTGTAAGCCGCATCCGACTGTCACAGACGAACAGGCACAAGAGGCACGTTAATATGGATGTCTGTATTACTGAAGGTTTCTGGGCTAGCTGCTGCTTTTGGTTTGGACCGGCAGATTGCGGTTTGAGTAGGTATCAAGCGAGATTATACAGGAGTAGAGTTACGCTCGCTAAAGCCTTAGTTTACTGTGGTGACTGGACATGTTTGGTGCAAGAATTTACCGTGCGTTGCGAGAAGCAGTGCACTGCCTGAAATGATTAAGCGGGAGCAAAACGGCGAGCAGGCACCAGACTTTGACACTATGCCAGATCCCTGCGCAGAAGCTTCGGGGTAAAAGGAAATGAAACCGATTTGGTTAGTGACTGGGTCTGCGAATCTACGCCCCCTCCCGCCCTTCAAAGTTCTTGCGAATGCCCTCAGCCATTCGATCCCATCGGACCTTTGAACGCCCCGGAATTGAATCTGGGCAAGAACACCAAAGGCGCCGGCCTCCTCACCGCACTGTCGAGCGGCCGACTACGCATCTCGGCGCATAGCCAGAACTTCTCCACGTCGGTCTCACGAGGCGGACATCCTTGCGAAATGTCTCGGCAACTCAGCCTGATCAGCGGTCAAAAGGCGTCCATCTTCAACTTCGTTGGTAGAGTCGGTAGTATTAGTGGAGGGGTGGAGAGTGCCATCGACCCGGCCACTATCTACTTGATGCTGGCCTAATGCCGCTTCTGAACAGAATGTACAAGTACAGGAACACGAAATACTGCTGAATGATGGATGACTGTTCCTTTTTCAGTAAATCTTCGAGCAGAAGTAGCTGGTGAACCAAATTAAAACAAGGCAGCTCCCGAGGAAGCAGTACCGTCAAAGAGTTAGCTATTGGGCATCAAGGCAGCAGCACCAAAATAACCTACGCATGCTTTTTCTGTTACCCTAATTTTGTATTCTGATTGCCACAAGCTAAGGCCTTGGGGGTGGAAATGGGTTATGATATAGAGCGAGAGAGCAGACAAGCTACCCCCTGCCACGATGCCTCTGTTGTATCCCGCTTAGGACAGTCATCCAGCTCTTTGCGTTTTTCTTGAGCCTATAGAGCCTCTATTCAGATTTCATTTTCTTTATTCACATTCAGAGTGACCTTTGTTTTACTTCTTTTCTTGCTCATCTGTGCCTCTTATACTGGCTTAACCTAAGTTTTCTACGGCCCCATAATGAGACTGACGAGAGTACTTATGCGGTTCATCTGGGGTATCCTCTCTTCTATGGTCGTGATGTGGCCGGATATGGCTTCCTACCTAAGTACTAAGCCTTCGGTCTACAGATATGAGAGTAGTCGGGAAAAGGGATGATCATCAAGGGCTTCAAAGTGCAAGGCAGCTAGCTGTAAGGCTCATTTAGTAGCTAAATTCGATATTCCTAGATGCACAGCATCCATAAGCCATGCGAATGTCTCTAGTGACCGGACTTTTGACACTTACTGTTGGGCTGTTGGGGAGCCGAGCTAAACAAGCAAAGTTCGTCGTATGCCGGTAGTCGGTCGGCGGGTGAGTGGTCCCGTAGTAGAGGCGGGAGCCCCTCCTTACCTCGAGATTCGACTGATCACTGGGAAGAACACAAAAGATAATGGCAACTTCAAAAGGTAAATGGAAATGTATTCTAGTAACTATCGGACGGCCATCTTCATAAGAGGACTTCCACAGGCTTCTACGCAGCAGAACCCACTGATCAGTCTGAGGAGGACCCAACTGGGTTCTCTAATCCACAGATACTACGAAAATTTCTTGGTAAAGCTTACGTTTCTTTTTTGAACTCCTCGCGAAGGGGGAACTAAGATACCTTTATATCTGACGTGTGACACTGATCAGTCCTTTCTGAGTTCGAATGAGACACGTGGCATTCGCTTCTGACTGAGCCACACTACTCTATGACACCGTGACTTGGAAATAATAGTCGCGGCAGCAAAGGAAAAACTGTGGGCTCCACTCAATACAGACCCGCAAACTGGGGATCCCACTTTACCGTTATGCGGCGACTAGCACGGATAACGCATTTTGTTTTCAGTTCCTACTGGATGAAACCATCTGCGTAGTAAACTTACAGCCCGCATTGGGTCCCGGCGAATTCCAGCTGTCAAACCCTCTATTATGATGGTTTGACCTCAGATCAAGTAGGGTTACCCACTGAACTTAAGCATATCAAGAAGCGGAGGAAAAGAAACAACAGGGATTGCCTCAGTAACGGCGAGTGAAGCGGCAAACCCCTAACGAAGACCCTACTATAACGATAGAACTGTGATTTCTTTCATTCCTTTTTATTCTTTTCTTCTTCAAGTTAGAAATAGACTAATCTTCTCGAGCCCTACCTATTTCATCGCATTTAGCTAGCCCGTAACACACAAGGCGTATTCAAGTGTAGGTGGTACTTTTACTTGAAGCGGCTAACGAAGAGTTAAAGAATAAGATTAGATGCGAGCGGTAGAGACTGTTTTTCAATAAAAAATGCTTGATTCCTTAATCGCCCGTTCTTCTCGCGACTTCTTGTTCCTGGTCGTCGAGTCGCCCGACGCTTCGGTGACTTCTTCCTTATTTAGTCCGTGGTTCCGCACTTAGCCATTCCGTCGGCTCCCACCACTCGGTATACTTTCGCCGCGCGAAACTCAAACCCACCCGTAATTGAACAAGCCCGTCTCCATATAATACTCTTCCCAGCATCGAATAGGCTCGACTAGCTTCTCACGGTCCTCGCTCGCAAGGTCCATCATCTCTCCTTGATCCTCTTCGAGGTTAAACAGTGCCCATTCACCCTTACCCCGAGGTAGGTGCATTCAGACAGCCTTCCACGTACCTTTACGAATAGCACGGGGCCCGACGAGTTCCCATCCGTGGACGTACTTATTCTCATCGTGGACAGAAGTCCTAGCGTAGTCATCTGAGCTAAGATGTCGCACCCAAGACTTACCCTTAACAGGTACAACCTCGCGGCAATGGAAGTTCAGCCCAACAGTCGGTAGAATACCCATGACGGTGGTAAATGAATGCGTGACTGGGGTGGGACTTAAAGCCGGGCTATCGAACGATATCCATCAAGCCCTCAGCGCCGTTGATCGGTCCTGACAGGAACATTGACCTGGTAGGAGAACAATAGTACCGAAAAGCAGATATTGGATCTGAAATTGCCACTTTTCCCAATCTCTGGGGTTCGGAATCGAAGCCTGGTTGAACAGGATAGCATCGTTGGTAATTTGGGCTTCGGTGTCGGAGCTCGGCTGTGGGAATGACCAACCACATCTACATCGGATCTCGTGCACAGGGCTTCGCTCGGACTTCGGCTCGTCTAGCTACATTACCAAGATTTCAGTTCCAAAGCATATCCCTAATCTCTAGGGCTGACGTAATTTAGCTAGAACATGGCGTGGAATCAGAGTCAGTCACGCTGGAGTTATCCCCGCAACCGGGACCCCAGACCCGGACCCCAGACCCCGGATATCTGACCTAATAAACCCCAGTCCATTCATATATAGGGCGAGACTTGCATTAAGCTAACCCCCATAATAGCAATCTGGTTGCTCAGGCCCTTGTTGTCACACACCCGAGTCCCGAATACATCGGTGTCAGGACAAAACGAACCTTCTGCGATCCACTAACACCAATACGGGGATATATAATTCGAGTCCGCGGGAGGTCATGACTACAACCGCAGTCGAACACCCTCTATCCATTCACCTACCTAGACCCCAATCCTCGAACAAATAATCACCCTAGTTTTCAATGGCCGGCATATTCACCAAGGGCCACGTAGCCGGTGCCTTTAACGGCCGGCTGCTCTTTTCATGCTTCATCATCATGATGTCCCAGGTTAATTTCGGCATGGACACCACTGCGTTCAGCACCACGCAGGCTATGGCTAGCTTTGAACGCAAATTTGGCGTCTACCGGCCGTCTCTCAAGCGCTATGCCATCGAACCGTACTTCCTTTCACTCCTAAACAGCCTCACATACATTGGCCAGGTCTCCGGTCTTTTGATGGGCAGTTTCATTGCCCGCCGATGGGGTCGTCGCATGTCCTTTTTCGTCATGTGTATCTGGGCTTGGATTGCTGCAATACTTCTCGTTACCGCCCAGCACAAGGAGCAAATCTTAGTTGGGCGAATTCTCAATTTTGTCTACATCGGAATGGAACTCGCTTGCGTACCCATCACTCAATCCGAGTTGGTGCCTGCTCGTGTGCGAGGCTTTGTTGTTGGTACCTACCAGCTCGGAGTCTTGGTAAGTTGTATAGCCGACGCTATTCAGCCCTGCCTAAATATGTGTCTCCATCAACGATTATATACTAACATTAGATGAAGACTGGTGGTTTGATCATGTCGTGCATCTCCCTAGGCACTAGCAGGCTGGAAGGCGATAATTCTTGGCGGATTCCACTTGGTCTCTTTTTCGTTATTCCGACTGTTGTTTTCGTCGGCACTTTCTTTATACCCGAGGTAAGAATTTCATACCCAGTCTCAGCTAATAACAGCTTCTCGCAGTTCCCTTCTTCCATGCTTAGTAGCTGACTTTTGGCGATTCTAGTCACCTCGCTGGCTTCTAATCAAGAACCGTCCTGACGAAGCCCGTACCAATCTCAAGCTTCTGCGGCAAGGCAGATTCACTGACGATGAGATCGAAGAAGAGTTTCAGGGCTTGGTCGCCTCGATCAACCTGAGCGTCGAGACGGGTTCGTTCAAGGAGATATGGCAGGGAATCAACCTCAAGCGGACACTGATTTGTGTCGGCACCAACGTCTTCTTGCAAATCACTGGACAGAGCTTTACCTCCAAGTACGGCGCTGTCTTCATCAAGGACGTCGGTGCTATCGACCCATTTGTCATGAAAACTATGAACTCAGTCATCATCATCTGCGCAGTGCTGTTGGCCATGTACATTACAGATATCTTCGGTCGAAAGTGAGTTCGCAATATCTTCCCTCTCTTCCAAAGCGCTCGATCCTTCATACCTATAATATAATACTAACGCTCAGTGACTCTAAGATTACTTATAATTATCGGATCCGTTGTTCAGACGGCTGCTCTCCTAACTATGGGTGGGCTGGGTGCCGCTGAAGAACCCAGCAGACCGGCCAAGATTGGCATCACGGCCATGGCGACACTTTTCTCCGCAGGATTCAACTTTGGATGGGGTCCAATGTCCCACGTCATTACCGCTGAGGTTCCCTCATCCCGACTTAGAGACATCACTTACGCAACTGCCAGCGTTGTCAATATTGCCGTTTCCTTTGCGGTGACATTTAGTATTCCGTATCTACTCTACGAGCCTTACGCCGCTCTCGAATCGCGTGTTGGCTTCATCTTCGGCGCGTTTTCGGTAGCGGCTACCATCTTCGCAATCTTCTGTCTTCCCGAATGCAAGGTACGAACTCCTAGCGCTTTGGCATCGAGTAGGGGGCCCCTACTAACTGACGCATGTAGAAACTTACCCTTGAAGAAATCGATTACCTCTTCTGCGAAAAGACTCCAGTTCTTCAATTCAGCAAGTTCAAGCACGGTGAGGTCATTCCCGCCTCAGTCATTGAAGACGGCCAGAAGCAGATCGAGATGCCGCAGGCTGAAACAAGGGAACGGGTTTAAGCTATTTTGATAAAGGCTTCAGACCTAGCTATTCATTTCGATGGGACGATCTTAACCTCAAAATACAGCGGAAGCTTTAATATCAAACACGCATCGCGCCTTTCCAAGACAAGATAGCCAGACAGTTAGAAATTGAACGAAGGAATTTAGTATTCGCCTTGTTCGGCCTGCTCTTCATCTGGAGGCCACTGCAATTGTAGTATTAGTCACTTAACGTTTTCGAAAGGAATCCATGAGCACGGAGTACCGGGCGGAGTCTCTCTTTCAGTAACTCCTATCTAACCTTCAAACGCCGGTAGACTAATCAATCTTCTTAGACCTTACTCAACAAGGATGAGGTGTCTAAATACTTTTGGATTTGCTTCCAACAATAGAATTACCTCAGCTAAGCTTGCTACCCGTCTTGACCTACTAATCTCCATTCATTATGATCTACGATCATGCAATGATGCTATCAAAGTTACTAGCAACACAGCCCGGCTGTGGGGAACGAACACTTGCCGAGACTATGCCACAACCCCGCAATCTTCCTGCCCCACTGGGAAGGCGACCCAGATTTAAACGGCTCGGACCATCGCGTAGAGAAGCTTCGGTGACTGCCTGTTCTCCAGTGCTCCACCCTGCAGTGTCGCCTAGAGGATGCTGCCGAATTTGCAGCTTCTCTCCCCCTTAGCCACCCGACAGGGGATACAGTCCAATTGCACTGCATTCCGAGCTCCGGAGGCCCAGGACTTGCTCTAACCTAGTGTCCGACGACCTGCATCCTCCGCGGATTGATACTGGGGTAGATACCTCAATACGACATCGACTTTTGTGTGCCCGAAAACTGAGACCAATGTCCAATTGAGAGGCTAGTCCAATCCCGCCACATGAGCCGGATGCTCAGCCCACAGTCGGATCCGATATCTGATGCATCTCAGTTCGACGTATGCATCTCATAACATTCAATCCAGCTGGCTATCCTCGAGGACGGATCACGGGTTGGAAAAACATTCTATTGGATACCTGTACACAGGTGTCTCCGTATCCTTGCTGATTCCTCACAAGCATCAAATCTGCCTGTTACATCTCTTCGACGCTAGAATACGGTTGGAACTGTTCTGTACTTCATGTTGGCGTTGAGTTTGGCTAACCTAGTTTCTTCCTCATACATCTGCCTCCCTTCAACGCACCTTTAGTATGCTGCCAACCTTGGGATAGAACGTGTAGTAACTTCCAAGTAGCTTTTCGAGAGCCATCTTGATGTTCTAATACCCTCCTTCTTTCCTGCGAGAGCCGACGGTCGCCCCGGCGTCTCGCCTCGGTAGCGAAATCCGATAGATACGCCGAAAGCCTAGCGCGGATGTCATCATACTAAATAAAGCCTTGGCTCGACGCATACGCCTTGACCTGGATAGGTAATCCCCAGTTTGCGGGGACATTACCACCAGTATACTTATGCATGGCTAGCGATGAGGAGTGCGAAGTGGGATCTACATCATAGCTCTAGTGCAGGATCAAGAAATCCTTATAAATGGAGGGCTATGGCGCGGCCTTCCAGACATCAGAAGATGATCATCTTTGCCATCTATAGAGGCGTCTCTGTGACCAGAGCCAGATATTCCTTTATCCGTCAATATGGCCCCGTCTCACGTCCTTCAATTGGTGGTTCTGGCGGCTTGTGCCTTCCACAACGCGATTGCCAAGCAGCCCAATATTGTCGTGATCATGTCTGATGATCAGGATGTTCGCCTAGGATCCTTGGATGCACAGGAGAGTGTCCAGAAGCTTCTCATGGCCGAGGGAATCACTCTCCACAACCATTTCGTTACTACCGCTCAGTGTTGTCCGAGCCGCACCTCATATCTTCGTGGCCAGGCCGCTCACAACACCAACCTGACCCATGTCACTGCTCCGGGGTAAGCTACGCAAAATGCTCCCCAATATAGAGGCCCGGTTTTTAGACATCTACCTAACCAATTTCGCTAGTGGTGGCTATGAAAAATTCACGCATGCCGGCTTGGATAATGATTACCTACCACACTGGCTCAAGGCTGCCGGGTATGAGACTGAATGTAAGTTCTGCCTGTGATTCAAGCGTGTCATCTTCACTAAGCCAGCGAAGATCTGGGCAAGTTCATGAACGGATACAACTTGGCGACGTACTCCCCGAAACCAAAGGCATGGGACTATACAGATTGGTTGGTGCGTATACTCTGGATACACGCAAGCTGTTCTGGCATGGTAGAACAGGTAGACCTAACAGACTCGGACAGGTTAACCCGTATACTTACGAATATAACAACGTTGTGACATCTATCAACGGGGAGCGGCCAATGTTCTACGAGGGATATCACCAAACAGATATTCTCAGGATTAAGGCGTGAGTCCTGTTCTAAAGACGACATGGCTGGTAATAAGATGCAGATCGGCTAACAAGAACTTTGCCTAACCAGGCTCGCGAGACTCGAGCACTTGACCTCTCTCGATAAGCCATTCTTCATCCAGATTGCCCCAGCAGCTCCTCACACCCAGGGTGATGGTCCTGCAGTACCCTTGTCTCGCCACATGTGGTCCTTTAACAATGCAACGGCCCCCAGAAACCCCAACTTCAACCCCAACGACCCGGTCCAAAGCCAAAAAGTCTCGTGGATGAGGAACTTGCCGCACCTGAACCAGTCCGTTGTTGACTTCGTAGACTGGCAGTACCGGTCTAGACTCCAAGCACTGAAAGGCGTGGACGAGATTGTTGAGGATGTCGTCGGTCTGCTGGAAGAGAAAGGGGTATTAGAAAACACCTATGGTGAGACAGGGCCTGCCAAAGCGAAGCTTCTTGGACCTGGACAACTAATTCGGAGACTACAGTTGTCTACACGAGCGATAACGGTTTTCACATGGGCACTCATCGGCAGATTGGCGGTAAAGGCCTTCCTTTTATCGAAGATACCACTGTGCCTATGATCATCAGAGGCCCCGGTATTCCACGAGGTGGGGTCTCGAATGTTCCGAGCACCCACATCGATATGGCGCCGACTTTTTTGGAGATAGCCGGTGTCCCACAGAGAGACTTCCCCGCTTTTTTTGACGGCCGCAGCCTCCTCAGAGAATGGCAAGGGCATAACAATGCCAATCGTGACATCTCGAAGGAGATCATGAATGTCGAATTCTGGGGCTCTATCGACAACGCTGGGAAGCCAGACTTTTCACACACACAATGGAACAACAGCTACAAAACCCTCAGGATCGTTGGAGAGAAACAAGCATGGCTCTTTTCTCGTTGGTGTGACAGTAACGCTACAGAACTCTACAATACGCTCGTACGTGCCCTTCACGACCGCGGATGTGAGCAACTTACTGACATTAGCTCGCTTTGAAGGATGACCCATACGAGATCACAAACCTCGCCATTAACCCGACCGCGGAGCACGTCAAGCTTATGCATCGCCTGAACGCTCTACTACTGGTGACAAAGTCGTGCAATGAGGATTCTTGTCGAAAGCCGTGGCCAATTCTCGAACAGGAGTCCGGCGGGAGATTCCGAAGCCTTGACGACGCAATGGAACCCCGGTACGACGGCTTCTTCGCTTCCCTCCCGCAGGTTGGATTCCAGGAGTGCTTGTTTGTGCAGGATACCCAAAATGAAATTCCGTTCTTCCCTCCGGAGGCGATGTTCAACCTTGGAACAGAATACCGAGCAGCGACGGACAACTACGAGGCCCATGACACGAAGGCAACTAAGACCCCGGGTAACAAGGGTCGTCGCATGGGAGCCTCTGTTCAGCGTTATGCCACCTTGGATGACGTGAGGAAAGGAGCCAGGAACTTGACGGATTCCGAGATAGGAACCGTTGTGACTTGCTATGCTCCCGATTATTGCGGCTCGATCACCGGGGATGGAGAGCGAGGAACGTCTGGAGGTGCATAACTGGAAGGGCATCTGCGTCGGTCACATCCCGGCCGGGTGTAGTGAAGCCCCGCGAAGCCCCTGTTAACCCTTCAATAATTGGCAGGACACCCAAAAAGCGCCACGGGCGGCCCGCCCACGACATGATCAGGAAGGCGGTATGGCTCGGCCGGGAGAGACCTGGAAGTAACTCAGCATCGACAATCTTCGTATTAGTAGGGGAGAAAACTATATTCGTTTCGTTTAATAATATTCGTGACTTAATGGCATTGAGAGAAAATATATATGTTATTCCACGATATAATTAATTAAAATTTTATATTGGCTGTACTCTATAGTTTAAAGACGTTTTCTTAAAGTATAAAGATAGAAGAAGCGGAGAGCGCTAGGAAAAAATATTGGATAAAGATATGGGTTAGGGTTAGGGTGAGAGGTGGTATATCCCCAGGCCTGTATACATACCTGGTCACTTAAATTGGCTTTTTCGTCCGGTACGCACTTCGAGTCTCAGCTACTGAAAGTGCCATCACTTGCTCCGTGCTGTCGTCAGATTGTATGATTCGCCAAACACGGGGTAAACTACTTACAGTAGTTACTCGTCTGGTGAGGCCACATTTTGACCCGAGGCACCTGACAGACTACACATCTCTCACCTCTTTTGGAACCTCTTTGTTATCTCGGACGCCGTCCGAAGGTGTGACAAAGATACAAGAGGAGAAATTAAATTAGCAAGTGAGTTCTAAATACTTCGGTACTGACTTGGAGGCATCCAGTTCCAACCTCATCGCCCCACCCCTGTTGTACCAAGTCCCCGGAACGGTCACCTGAAGTTGCTCTCCTCCGCGTTGACCAGCGCATCCGCAATTATCTTTACGGGGTCCGAATTCAGCGCAATTCTGTCTATTGGGCCCCAGTACTGCTGGTCGATTTCGTAATGGTCCAGATCGGCTTCTAGCACCTCTCTAGCAGCACATAGGTATGCCGGGCCTTTTGGGTCGCTGGTAGCAAAGCTCAAGGCTCGATTTACGGTTAGCCTTACCTGGGGTCGCTACTTAATTAAGCCCTACTTAAACGGAAGAAAGCCTGTTCCCCATAGCCAAGAGATTTGCCTCTATCCTTGACAGCTTTTATCAGCAGAAAGAGATCGTGCCTCGAGGTAAACTCTGCCTCGGCTTCCGGTCAAAGTTTACAGGGTATTCCGCCGCGTTGTGGGACGCCCGATCCGGGGCACCGTAGCGGAGTAAGGCGACCTCTGACTCCTCACGGTTGCGCGTAAAATGAATCAAAATCCCAGGGCATGAACGGATCCCATGTGACATACTCATCAATATTGCCACCGCCCCAGGCAGCGCTCCTGCCATCAATAACAATGTCCTGCTGTCCGGTAGCGTGTACATCCCAGGCCCGCCCAGTCCGCTGATCAAACTCCAGCACCGGAACGGGGCCTCTGCTGTCTTCCTCTATCTCGGGGCCGGGATTCGCCGGTTCAACCCCTATCCGCCACGTATTCACCCAATCCTGTTCGCCATCTTCGCAGTTCTTGCGGGATGCAATTTCGTGTGCAGCAAGACGTACTGCCGCGAGGGGATTCGGGTACTCTCTTGCCTCCGAGTGATTCGTGGGAGGCGTGCCGCTGTCGTCGAGGACGCGGGCTTCCCATATCCTCGCCATGTCTGCTAGACCGCAGGCCCTTAGCTCTTTGAGCAGGGGCCGGAAACACCTTTGCCGGCGATCGGTTCGAGCGATCCGGAGATTTAAGGCGTCCAGATTTGTCGCCATGTTTTCTCTGAGGCGTTCGAAACCGTCCCGCTGCATCGGATCAGCCCTCGTGTCGGCAGATTCCGGCTCCTGTGATAGCTGGAGTACCCTCATAGCCATCTGAACACGACAGGATTCATAGGACGCGGCGGTACAGAGACCATCGTCTAGGGATTCGGGTCCGTGCCGAAATCCGCAACGAAGAAGCTCCGTGATGGCTTCGGCATGCGCTTGGCATTCACTCCGGTAATACGTTAGAAATTCCGGAGGTGCACGAACCAGTGCCTCGTTGATGGGGAAGTTGTACCCCGGCAGGGTCACGCGGAAGAGGTCGGTGTGGCAAACGTGGTAGGACGCGTGCATGCCGATAAACTTGGCGAGCTGCCCCTGGTCTCGGTGGATGTAGACGCTCCTCTCGGAGAAGTGTAAATGCTGGGGTAGATCGGCCATCCAGTGCCGCAGCTGCTCGGCTACACGGAGAAAAGCGGATCCAGGTTCGAAGGGAAGAGGGGAAGGGTTGGCGTCGCGGATGCAGCTGAGGACGAGGCCGCGTAGATGGAACATTCGGATGTAAAAGGCTTGGAGGTCCGGTCGGTAGAGCGGGCTGGGTCTTTCTTCGGCGGCCATGTTGCCTGGGGATAACCTATCCGTCATGGTCGGGATCTGGTACGTGAATTCGTGTTCCGGACAAGGGAGATTAACCTCCGGGATGTTTCGAGCGAGAGTTAGGTATCTGTCGACGCCCACAGCTACCAGACCATCGAGTCTCCAGCATGACCAGAATACCCTTCTTCGAGTCTCGGCCATCGTAATGCTGTCGATCGTTTCGTCAGGGAGGCTGTTGGTTGGTTCTCTATCGAGCCGGAGAAGCATCGCTGCCCGAGTACAGCAGGATGCGATCATCACCATGGCGGAATCTGATCCATATCTCCAGTGATACTCGGATAATAGAACGAGGGCCTTGATAGATGTAAGCGGCCTTGTCCAAAACTGGGTGTCCAAGGAAGAACCTACCATCAAGTTGAACAGGCTTACTCGCCCTGGATCTTGGAACAGCATTGCCTGTGCGTTAAAGGCCCATCGACGGCCAGGCATCTTGTCGACGGGAATGCCACTACGTACGGCTTCGACTGCAAAACTACACAGACGAGTTTAGTAGTTCGGCTTGTAAACTTCATAGAGCAAAGAGGACACACCTTGCTCCAAACGCACACACCATGTGGATGAGCGGGGCGCCATATTTCCGACAGAGTTGACCTGCCTCAAAGTCTTTTATGAACGATGGGCGGTGTAGGAAATTGAGGCAGTGTATTGGGTGGATACGGTCGAAATAATTGTGAATAAGCGTCTGTAGCCGCTCGCCGTCGGAGGGCGGTTGATCGACAAATAACCTGGGCCCCACCGGGTTAGCGAAGCCGACGCGTTATGGAATGGAAAACATACCAGCCAGAATCAAGAGGATCATCCACTGTAAACTCCACTGTACCTCCGGCCTGAGAAGAGGCTACCATGACAGCGGAGGAATGGTTAGAGATGGGGGTCATCTGGTTACTCGGCTCCGGCTGCGTCGCCTGCGCAGATGGAGCGTACGTGCAGGCGAATCCCTTCTCCTGACACCTCGCGCAGGCAGGTCTGGACTGCGAGCATCTTGCTTTGGCTCTCTGGCATGCGCGGCACGAGCCTTGGGATCGCCGCTTGGTTCGTCCGGACTCGAGGTAGGCGCTCTGGACGATGCGGTCGATTTCTTCCGAAGTGAGGGAGTCGTGCGGTTGATAACCTGTGCAGCGGACGCCGAGTCGTTGGCACCTGGCACATCCGTCTGGGCCCAGGTCGCATTTGACCTTTTCGGGGGTTAGTTGTTGACAGTTGTGCACGGGGTCGATGAGGTAGGTGTGGATGTACGTGCCTTTCGCGCCTTGCAGATGAGACACCCTAGAGCCTGGATTAGCGGATAGCCTGTTTGGTTAGAATAGCAGGATGGTCTTACCGTCTCTAGAGCGTTTCCTGGGATTCATTCGGCTCTATCAATCGTATAGATGCGATGCGGTATGCCGCGTTGACCGGCCGGCTGTGGCCAAACTATTAGGTGTGCGTCGGGGTTGTTGTGAGCGGGGAAGAAAACCGGGTTCCGTATTTCTAGTAAGAGGTAATAATTGGAAGCTCGCAAAGGGCGGACCAGGCCTGTTCAATTAGCACTGTAAGACCATGCGAACGAAGTAGCACCCCAATTAACAAAGTGGACTAGTCCGGATGGCACCTAGCTCGGTTCACGATGCTACAGCTTCCTGTCCGAGACCAGCAGCGTTCGATCTGTAGAGAAAATGTAGAAAGAGCGAAACGACGATTAACATCGACTATCTATAATCTAGATTCTAACTATTTTTCCTAATACTTGTTTTACATTTAGTTTCTTGCCTCCTAGCTAAAGGTAGGCCCGTTCCCCTTGGCCATGAATCGAATCCACTTGCCCACATCTTCGAACTCATCGACAGGTTTGCCACCATACTGAAACTCGCCAGCAAGGCCAACTACACCGACATCTGTCTTATACTCTTCCCAGTGCTTGAGCAGATCTTCAAGTACTCCAGGATTATCTCCAGAGATATCGTTGGTCTCTCCCGGGTCAGCTACGATGTCAAAGAGCTCCCATCTCTGGGGCCCCTTGGGCTTCGGTACGAATGTAATCTTGTATCTACCCTTCCTCAAGGCGCCACTACCCGCAATCTCCCACCCAGTGACTTGCTCGGCGTCGTGTATCTTAGTATCTTTGGTGTTCGCATCGTCCTTGAGCCCTTGGAGCCAGTCCACCCAGCTCCTTCCCCGAAGAGTTTCCACCTTTCGCCCCTTGTACTCATTTCCCGGATGGTTGATGCCAGCCATGCCAAGTATAGTGGGAACGACATCCATAACGGTACAGAAACTGTGTGTGATCTGGCCGGAAGCGGCACACCTGCCTGCGGGTTTGACGATGAGGGGCACCCTGCATCCTCCCTCAGTGGAAAACATCTTGTAGAGCCTGCTTGGAGCCGTAGCTGCCTGCGCCCAACGGGCGCCGTACCACACAAACGAGTTGTGTCTGCCAATATTCTCCAAGGAATTATCATAGTATTTGTGGATGTGTGCCATCACCTCGTCTCCCATGATGGGGCTAGCCTCATAACTGGCACCCTCCGCGCCGTTATCGCTCATGAACAAGATCACGGTATCTTCATACTGGTTCGTCTCCTTGAGGTAGTCGACAACGCGGCCAATGTTCTCGTCCATGCGATCAACCATGCCGGCAAAGACTTCCATCGATCGAGCCGACTTTTCGCGCTCATGGCCCGTCAGGTCGGGCCAGTCATTGGGCTCCCTGGAGACAGTGACGACCTCGTGCGGAACGACGTCCTTTGAAACGAGACCGAGCTCCTTTAGTCGTTCGAGGCGACTCAATCTAAGAGCAGACGGTCCCTCGGCGTATTTTCCGCGGTATTTCTCAACAGAGGCTGCAGGGGCTTGTAGCGGCCAGTGAGGTGCAGAAAACGGAAGATAAGCAAAGAACGGCTTGTTTTTTTCCTCGTCTGTACGATTCTTCATGTATTCGATCATTTTTGTCGCGTAAAAGTCGGAAGAGTAGAAATCTTCGGGAAGCTTTGACACGTATTCGCCGTTCTCAGAGTGCAGTGCCGTCACGGCAGTTTCGAAAAATCTAGGAGGTTCAGTCTCGTTGTTTTCGTATTGGGGCTCGTAGCCTACAGAGCTCCATCGTCAGTCTTTCTTGCATTTTCTTCAGGGCTAGAAAGAGTACAGACCATAATGGTTGCCGCAGCCGGGCAAGAGTGCAAAAGACTTGTTAAATCCCCTCGCCGCAGGACCATGTTGTTTCTTTAATCCGAGATGCCACTTCCCGCTCATGACGGTATGGTAGCCGCCGTCTCGGAGCAGCTCAGGCAGCGCCGCAACGCTTTCCAAAAGATAGCCTTCATGGCCTGGTTGGCCCTGGTGTGCGGGAGAAGCCCTCACAAATTCGGAGAGCTGTCCCAAACCAGTCAGATGGTGGTCTGTGCCGGTCATGAGCATAGCCCGCGTGGGCGAACACGCGGCAGCGACGTGGAAAGACGTAAAACGTAATCCATCTTTCGCAAGGGCGTCGATGTATGGCGTCGCAATCTCCGAGCCAAAACATCCACAGTCGCTGAAACCGAGGTCATCAGCTACGATGACGAGGAAGTTGGGACGTTTTGTCATTGTTACCGCAGCTATGGGTGCACGCCAAATTCCAGGTTCTCTCAATGCTTTCGGGAAGGGCGCGTGAGACTGCTCTGTCGCCTTCGTCAAGGGAGAAGATCGGCTTGCTTTTAGATTGTCAGAACTGAGAAGTCTTGTTGGGGTACAGAGAGGAAGTTGCATCTTTGTTCTGGACCTAGTTGGGCTACTGGCGCGGGTTTCTCGCAACAAGCGAGCTCCGGTCGGTTGCGAGAGCCGACGCCTAGTAGAACCCCCCCGTTGTGTTGAAGCAACTACTGCCCAGCCTCCACCTTCAGCTCGTAGTGCACGGAAAAGTTTCCCAGACCTGATTTCTGAGTTACAAGAGGGTACCTGGATGGGGTGTGGTGTACATACATCTATAGTTTGCGGGTTCTAGATACCGGTGTGGCAAGTCCATTACCGCGGAAGCGTTCCTGTAGATATAGCTTCAATCCTGTTACCCCATCACTGCTCCGCTCCACAGCACCATAAAAAAATAAAATTCCGGGGTTTAAACGGGGCTCGAATGAACAAGTCTATCAGTTCCCCCCCCCACCAGACTGGCCATCTCCCGACATGCGACGAAGATCCATGCGTAGAGTCACACCGATGCTAATGCCGCGGCGGTTGATATTCTAACCACACCACGTTTATAGATGCAATCAGACCACCTGTCGGAGATGTCACAACCGGAGAGACGGCCGACTTTACAGCGGAAGCGCGGACGCATCATGGACACGGCAATGCTTGGGTGGGAACGTCAATATTACCGGAAATGAACATCGAATTTCGAGGATAGATGCAGGAGATTGGATCGAGTGACAAGCCATTACGCTAAATGAGTAGCATGGCTCAGCATATTGTAGATAACACGCGGCAATTGAACGACAGCCCTTCGATAAACCAAACCAACATGTTCATGAATTCAGAGGCCGGGGGTGGTAGAGACTTATAGGGCTACTGGAATGGAAGAGATAATAGCGGGGGGGATTTTGGTCTGTTTCTATCGCGAGGCTACTCGGTTTCTAAAAGCGCAAGGGAGATGGTCTTTAATTTAAATGGCCTTCGCTACCGCAAACTCGAATCCATAGTCAAACATTCCCGTCTCAGCATAGTATTCCTCCCAACATCGAATCAACTCCTTCATCTTCTCCGGTTCCTGATCGGCAAGATCGTTTCTTTCCGCCGGGTCCTTGGCCACGTTGTAGAGTTCCCACTTGGAATTACCCCTGGGAGGGTGCATCCACACACCCTTCCAGGGACCCTTGCGGATGGCACGTAGGCCGAGCAACTCCCAGCCGTGAACGTGTTCGTTTTCGTCATGGACTGGCCGCGAGTCCATTTCAGATCCATCTAAATGCTGGACCCATGACTTGCCCTTGACGGGGACAATTTCTCGACCGTGGAAGGTTGAGCCAGGGTGGGGCGTTTGAGAAAGCTCGAGGACGGTGGGTAAGATATCCATCACCGTGGTAAACGAATGAGAAATGGAGCCGGGCACGGCTTTGAATCCGGGATAGCGGATAATGCAGGGGCAGCGAATACCTCCCTCTGTAGGCCAGCACTTGAATCCCCTGGACGGGGCAGTAGCTGCACAAGCCCATCGGGGCCCGTACCAGACGAAGGAGTTCTTTTCACCGATGTTATCCAGGCTGTTATCGTAGAAGGTATCGATGATTTCGGCCATGGTGGTCTCACCTCCCATGGAGTGAAGAGCCTCCATCATGAGACCCTCGGCGCCATTGTCTGACATAAAGAGGATGAAGGTGTTATCAAGCTCGCCAGTAGACTCGAGATAATCCATGACCCGGCCAACGCCCTCATCGATCATCTCGACCATAGCAGCGTAGACTTCCATCTTTCGAGAAGACTCCGCCTTCTCTTGATCAGAGAGAGATTCCCACACCTTCTCCGTACCCCAACCGTCAGGTTCGGCGGGGACAACATCTGCAGGAACGAGACCAAGCTCAATCAGGCGCTTGACGCGTTTCTCCGACAGCTTGTTCGGGCCCTCGTCGTACCATCCTCGGTATTTCTCGCATCTTTCCTTAGGCGCCTGAAGCGGCCAGTGGGGAGCAAGATAGGCGAGATATGCGAGGAAGGGCTTCTCTTTTTCTTCAGGGGTACGGCCCTTGAGGAAACGAAGCATTTGTTCCGTGGCATATGTCGTGGAATAAAAGTTTTCGGGGATTTCTGTCTTGCGGTCGATGTAGCGGTCGCCTTCCATCCAAAGCTGGCCTCGCCAGGGGAACTTGTACTTAAGGTCATCGAATTGGGGTTCGTAGTTGAAGTGGTTGCCGGAGCCCGCGAGAAAGGAGAAGACCTTGTCGAAGCCTCTGGCGGAGGGAGAGTGCTCCTTCTTCATTCCCAAGTGCCTGCATCAGACGATGTCAGTAG